>PVKS010017271.1:0-42356 GCA_004027875.1 Aplodontia rufa | reverse complement strand
TCTTAATGAAATTTTGTATCTGTAGACAATGAGGGTGTCTCTGGGACCTCAAATTGAATGTCTCTCAGTTTGTGGCCCCATGCAGGCTGTCTCCCGGTACCAGGATTGCTCCCCACAATATGCGGGCTTGGGAGACGAGTGTTTTACTTAGGATAGGGGATGTCCAGCAACAGTATCTGTGGCTCTGCTCGTATCTGCCATCTTGGCTACTTCTGTAGCAGATGCGGGCTTGTGACCAGTGAGCACGGAACGTAATGTAATTGCCACCGATGCTAGCAGAACATAGAAGTTTCTCTTCCTTCCAGTGTACGTTCCGGTCTGTAGCCCCGCCTATGTGGCCAATGGGAAATGTAGTCCCGTACATACTGACGTCAGCAGCTGGGCGCCTGGAGACAGTGGCTGTCTCTGAGCACAGCTCTCTCCCATGGAAAATTGCTGATGCAGTGTATTTTTCCCAGTCAGAGTCAGAGCCCCAGCGAATGTTGTCACGCTTCAAGGCGCCATCTTCCTCCTCTTGCTTGTCTGTTTTTTTAAGGCGGAACCAGAACTATGGGGAAATTGCATAGCAGATAGATTCCAACTTATTTAAATTGTTTTAAAAAACTATAGTTGCTCAACAGTGGAAGGAAATATCTGAAAATAAGCAGATCCCATTCAAGTTTCATGGAACTTATTTATGATACTTATGATATATAAAGACTTTCTGAACATGGAAGAATGGAAATAGCCAGGAGAGTGGTGTGTGTTTATAGTCCCAGGTACATGGGAGGCTGAAGCAGGAGGATCATTTGAGTCCATGGGTTCAAGGCCAGCCTGGGAAAGACTGTCTGTTAAAAAAAAAAAAAAGATTGTAAAATTTCAACTTATATTTATGATAACTAGCAAAACCCAGCAACAATAAATGGCAAACAAAATAAAAAGAAAATGTTTGTATGTGTAAATTTAGATATAAAATGTCTGTGGAAGTTATTAGCAGACTCAGCAATCTTTTTTAAAAGTAACAAGTGAAAGGAGCAGGCAATGTAATGTTTTTTATTTACTGTAAGTGGCAGCATGATTCAGTAGTTGGAAATATCATTCAAAAAATTAATAACACTGATAAAGAGGAAAAGAAAGCATGAGATAGTTTTGAAACTCTGAAGAGGTATCACAAAAGATCCTTTTTTTAAATTAAGAGTATATAGAGATACAAATGAGAGGGAAACATTATCAAACCATCAATGACCAATGTATACATATACATAGTTATCCAGGGGTAATGCCAAAACATGGATGACCACCTTGGGTTTCACCTGTTGCAGTTTCCCCCAGAAGAACTCTTGCATTAAATGTGTATCTCGTGGAGGAATTACCTCTGCTTCTGAGATGGTTCCCCTATATTCCCACTCTCCAGTCTCCTAGGAGTTCTTCAAACACCCTCCCTCACCCCTCCCCCTTGCTTTACCTCCAAGTATCCTAGGGAGCCATCCCCCTATTAGACTGAGAATCATACAATTTGAAGTTATTGTTAGGTTAGCCGTTTAACCTACTGCTTCCCCATGTATTCTAGCTTCCACAGATGAGAGAAACCATTCAGCCCTTGAGTCTCTGAGATTGGGATACTTCACTTGGCATAATTCCTTCCATCTCCATCCATTTGATATCAAAAGCCATAATATTGTCTTCTCTAATGGCCGAGTAGTGTTCCATTGTACATATTTACCAATGTTTTGTATCCAGTCATCTGGGTTGGTTGGTTCCATAATCTAGCTATAGTAAATTGAGCTGCTATAAACATTGAGGAAGCCACATCACTATAATACGCTGATTCTAACTCTTTTGGGAAAATACCCAGGAGTGGGATAGCTGGGTCATAAGGTGGCTCCATCCTTAATTTTTTGAGGATTTTCCACACTGCTTTCCATAGTGGCTGAACCAGTTTGCAGTCCCACCAGCAGTGTAACAGTGTTCCTCTTTTCCCACAGCCCCTCCAGCATCTGTCCTTGTTTGTATTCTTCATTTTTGCCCCTTTAACAGGAGTGAGGTGGTATCTCATTGAAGTTTTGATTTGTGTTTCCCTTATAGCTAATGGTGTAGAGCATTTTCTCATATATTTATGGGCTTTCTGGATTTCCGCGGGAGAGAAGTTCCTTTTGAGATCTTTAGCCCATTTATCGATTGGATTTTTTGCAAGTTTGGATTTTAGTTTCTTGAGTTCCCTATATATTCTGGATATTAGCCCTCTGTCCGAGGTGTAGCAGACAAAGGTTCTCTCCCATTCTGTAGGTTTTCTCTTGATGCTCTTGACTAGATTTTTAGCTGTGCAAAAGTTTTTTATTTTAATTGCATCCCATTCCTATATTCTTGATTTTACAGCTTGAGCCATGGGAGTTTTTTTAAGGAAGTAGCTGCCGAGTCCTATATGGTGTGGTGATGACCCTACTTCTTTTTTCTAGTAAGTTTAAAGTTGTTGGTTTAATATCCAGGTCTTTGATCCATTTTGATTTAATTTTTGTGCAGGGCAAAAGATAAGGATCCAGCTTTAGTTGTCTACATATGACTGTCCAGTTTGTCCAACAGCATTTGTTGAACATGCAATATACTTCAATTATGTCAGATTCATTTATGACAGACTCATAGCCAACATTATCCTCAATGGGGAAAAACTGAAAGAATTTCCACTGAATTCAGGTAATAGACAAGGCTGTCCACTGTCCCCTCTCTTATTCAATATAGTCCTTGAAACCCTTGCCAGAGCCATCAGGCATGACAAGGAAATCAAAGGTATTCGTATAGGAAAAGAGGAAGTTAAGTTATCTCTATTCACTGATGACATGATTCTATACCTAGAAGTCCCACTAACATTGGCCAAAAAACTCCTCGAGCTTATAGGTCTTTTCAGCAAAGTAGCTGGCTACAAGATCAACTCCAGTAAATCACTAGCGTTTCTTTACTCTAGCAACAAATCCGCAGAAGAAGAAATCAGGAAATCTCTACCATTCACCATCACTTCTGAAAAAATGAAATACTTGGGCATTAACCTTACAAAGGATGTTAAGGACCTCTACAAAGAAACACTATCAAACACTAAAAAAGGAAATTACAGAAGACCTGTGTAGATGGAAAAACATTCCATGCTCATGATTAGGCAGAATCAATATAATAAAGATGGCCATTCTACCCAAAGCCCTATACAGATTCAATGCAATCCCCGTCAAGATACCTATGGCATTCTTCACATATATAGAAAAAGCTATTCGCCAGTTCATATGGAATAACAGGAGACCCAGACTAGCCAAAACACTACTATATAGAAAGGAAGAAATAGGGGGTATCTCAATCCCTGACCTGAAATTATACTACAGAGCTGTAGTAGTAAAAACAGCTTGGTATTGCTATCAAAACAGAATCGAAGATTAGTGGAACAGAATAGAAGATCCTGAGACAAACCCCCATATCTTTAACTATTTGATATTTGATAAAGGGGACAAAAGCATCGTCTGGAAGATAGGTTCTTATTATACTATGCATGGCATACTTTTTAAGCTGTGGAAGATTCACAGCTATCATTTGATATTTATCAAATCACCATGTGGCATTTAGCAACCCACACACCCCTTGAGGAACCTTGCAGGATTCCTGATGGCATCTTCACTTTAGAAATGAAGACTGAAAGCATTACAAATTGACAACTATCCTTTCCATATACAGAATCTCACTCCAAAACCCACCCTTCCAAATAGTCCCTTTTTACAGAAAACTTGCCTCCTTGTCATTCTTTACATTTTTTTCTATCCCATTTAAATGAGGGATTTTCCCCCAAAAAAGTTCTCATGCTTTATTTTCTACTTTTTCCATCACATTTCAAAGCAAAAGTGAAGTAAAAAATGTTCTTGAGGGTAGACATCTCAAAACTTTACATGTCTGTAATTGACTTCTAAGCAGGACTCTGTGATCATTTTTGCTTTAGATTGCTGTGCTAAGGCTACAAATTTTAGTGGATCCACTGTACTGGAGCAATATTTGCATTATAATTTTCAAACTGACCTTTACACAGCTAGAACTGCATCATGTCAGTCTTTAGAACACAGAGAAACTCACTGTTTCCTGCCATACTGTACCAATATTTTCACACAGAAAATCCCAATAATGTGTATATATTGTCTTACTAGAGCAACTTGCCTTATGCTCAGAACAGTATTACATTTAGGCCATTATATCACTTCCTTTCAATGTCAGAATCAAGCTATACTGATTCAAAGCTCACCAGATGGGCAGGTGTTCCTGAAAAATGTGATCTGAGTACACGCACTACTTCTTTCGTACCTTTGTCATTCTGTGAGTGTTTTGGTTGTGGCACCTGACAAAGCACATAAAATAAAAAGGCATGTCCTGCAGGTGTAACAGGCAGACCTGCTTTGGATTGGATTTTAAATTGTGTCAGTGCCATAAGGGCAGATGTCTTTAAAGAAACAAGAAAAGCATTGGTTCTGAAAGAAATTACATGTTCAGTTCTGTACTTGTAAGGATGCAATTTATAAAGGAAACATTTTTCTTTTTCTTTGGTGCTACTGATGTTCATTTTGTATTGGAATAAAATTTAGTTAACTATTAGAAAAATGATCTCCTAAACCTCTTTTGTTTACTTTATTCTCAAAGGTTTTTCTGTTTAAATTCAGTGAATACCATTCATCTGAAGTATGGGTTTCCAACTAGGAAGCTGTTTCCCCCCAGGGGACATTGGAAGATGTTTGGAGATTGTTTTGCTTGTCACAACACAGAAGTGCTACTGGAATTTGGTGGGTAGATTCCAGGGGTGCTGCTAAATATCCTACAATGCACAGCATAACCAGTGCTACCAAAGTTACCTGTCCTCACATGAGTATTTTAGAAACCTTGCTGAAAATGTCTTTATTTTCAGTAAGTGGAGGAAAAAGAATCCTCCAGTAGAGTGCATAATGCACTTTTATGGTTTTGGTAGATGGGTTTGCTTAATGCAGATATGGTTAAAATGTCCTGAAAGTTAAAGCTTATGCAACTGGTTGAGAATGGCTGCTGTATTGAACCGGGTACCTAAGCCTAAGTGCATTGTTTTATTGTCTCTGTGCATGATGATCCTTCCCTTGAATCGGTAGTTTCTGCCTAATTTTTAGAAATAATATTTTAAATGTGTTTTTCCTGTTTCAAATAAATAAAAATGGTATAAGTCATTTCATAAAGGTTATAAAGTTGAAGATTTAAATCATATGTAAAAACTATAAATTTACTGTGAGCTCCTTCATGTTGAAATGTTATAAGCTGATGGTTGGAAGATCTTTTCTGACCCTCTTCCAACAAAATAACATGGCTCTTGGAGGAGAAGACCAATTAACACAGCATCATTTTTCATTTTTAGTGTCAGATCATATATGTTTGTATGTTGCCTAAACATTTGCTCCTTGACTGCACTTGGCTCACAGCTCTGAGAACCTGAACAGTCATGATAATAATTGTTAACATTTTGGAGCAATAACCATGTGCCAGGCTCTATGCCAACTGTTTTATCATTCACCTTTTCAACTAAAACATTAGACATACATTATTTCAGTAATTAGAAGTCATACTCTTAGTTAATGGAGGAACCAAGAACCAAACCACCTAGTTGTAAAACTAGCGTGCTGTGTCTTCAATAGCCTTATTTGGGATAACTGAGCATTACTGGTGAACTGCAAAAACCATGTTGACTAGTGAAGGTTTAAGTGTATTTTCCAATCTCAGCTGGTTCACTTAGCAATTTATTTTTTCCTTCTATTTTCAAAGGAACTGATGGTGCCTTCAGCACTTTCCTAAAGTTTATCCTGGGCTTCTCCCTTCAAATGTATGACTTCTTTGGTTTTTTCATAGAAAAAAGAAGAGCAGAGGTGGGGGTAACTTACTGGGAGATTTTCTGTTAATTTTTGGTGAATGCCTTGTTTTACATCCTTGTATGACATTGACCCTTAATATAATCTTTTCAGTTTTTCCTAATATAGTGATCACTATGATACATAGATATTAACAAATCTTAAGCTTTGGAGTATTTTATATACTCTCTAAAGAAGCACTAGAACCTGTGGCAATGTGTGTTCATCATTCTGTGACTTTGTTTTCAAAACAAGATACCTCTTACCTTTTTCATTCCACTTTTTTTTTTAATTTTGAAAATTTTAAACCAATGAAAGGTAAAAGCATTGACAAGAACAAAAGCTTCTTCATGGGGAAAATGCTGAGCTAAGTAATTTTGGAAATGAGTGCAGTCTTGGAGATTAAAGACAAGCAGTAGCACATAAACATTATATTCTGATGATAATGTTGAATCCTGTGGAGATATGGGTAAACATTTGTAAAACGCTACATGTATAGTGGAAATGAGCAAGGAGGTAAATCTGTTGTGAATGGTGGGAGTTACATTTCTCATTGCTGAAATAGGAGCTTATGGAAAAGTCTAGAATAATCCCCGTGGCAGTGGGTTTCAGTGGAAGGTATCAGTATGAACTTGAGTATAGCTCTGTGTGTGTGTGTGTGTGTTTGTGTGCGCGTGCGCATGCATGCGTGGAGGGAGTATTTGTGCACACAAAGATGGGTTTATAAATATTGTATATTTTATGTATGCAGTAATTGTGCAAACATATTTTGCTTATCAGCTGAAATTGCCTAGATAGTACCTCAAGAGGAATGAATGTACTCAACATACAGATTTAAAGTTTGCTAGACTTTTCCAGTGAAAGAATAGAACCACAGTGATTGTTAGAAGATATGTTAGAAGAACATAGGAGCTCACTGAGAAAACTCCCAAGGGCAAATCTGGGCAATTTCAGTAAAAATCAATCAAACAATATGGGATTATAACTCAAAATATAAATTAAATACTCATGAGTCCACAGTGATATATATTAATGGAGAAGAATATACAGGCATTCTATGCAAGAGATTTCTCAATTTATGTTGCTACTTCATCCTAAATGAAGAAGGTGGTAAAATAATTTCTCACTTTTCTTTAAATGTAGGCTTTGCATAATGACTACCTTCCAAAGAATTGTTTGAATTGCTTTCTTATGATTAGATTCAGGTTAAATATTGAAGGCAAAAATACTGTATAAGAGTTGTAAATTTCTCATGACATCACTTTGGGAGGGATATGATTTTAGTTTTTCCCATTATTGCTTATATTTCTTCACTTGGCTAATGTGGTACAGATATATCAATTATAAAAAGTTAAAATTTTTCCATTATAATTTCTAAATAATCTGTGGGACTGTTTTGAGGCTGTGTGTATATACTTTTCATAAAAATCTTTACCTGATGATCTTAGCATACGTTGATGATGATTGAATAATTTTTTACTTACAAGACTGAATAAGGTAATTTGGTAATTTTACCAGTTTTTCTATATTTAGTAACTTATATTTGTCTGTAAATAAGATATTTCCCCCTCTCCCAAACTAATTTTACTTCTTATCTATTTTCTCAGGAAGCAGCTTGATTTTATAAGTAGAAAAATGTTTTATTGGATATAATATGTTTGACTAAGAAAGGAATAAAACTCACAAGGTGATAAAATAATAAAAACTTGTCTAGACACAGTTTGGAAGCTTTTTTTTAGTAAAGTTAGAAATGTACTTTCCATAAAGCATTTCAATCAGTTGAACTCTAGTTGTAGCAATCAGTCTCTCTGCTCCTGAGGTCTCCTATAAAATGGGTAACTTGCAGCACTGATACATTCGTGTACATAAAGAAGCACGTTTTTCTGCACATAGGTATTAATGAGCTAATGTGCCAAACAATGTATACCAGACCACATGGTACAGCAGTTAATATATACCAAATGAAACTTAACCTAAGAAATTTGAACAATTTTAAAATTATATCATTTATGCTCTGCCAAGGAAGTAGACTAGTCTGTATCTTGGTGTGAGACAGAGCAATGGTGGAACAACATTGATTTCCGGATGTGGTGAGGTTTTCCCTCTAGTGGGAACAACTGGTATATTTTCTCATTCTCTTTCATTGTTTTATGCATACTATGAAATGTTTTTAGGATCTTCTTAGGCTAATAATTTTATTCTCAGGCAAATAATTTGATTCCAAAATATCAGACATTTATTTTCTTTTCCCTAAAGGATTTCTGCTTTTTGATACTATACAAACAAAATATCCCATCTTGAACTCTTTTTAGATATGTCCAAGTCCAGTTATTCATTTGGATTCTCATAAGATATGTCTTTCAATAGATCATTTTAAATATTTCTTTAGTTATTTTGGTACATTAACAGATAACACTTCAAAATCCAATAATTAATGTTTTTTGATTGATCTGAAAACATTTCTCCCACTATAACTATATGCATAGGATATGGAGCTTTTTAAAAGAAAAATTAAAAAACCCTCCTTTATATTTAAGGCATAGAATTATGCAGTAAGCAAGTAATAAAAAAACTCTGGCCACACATGGTGGTGCAACCTGTAATCCCAGTGCCTTGGGAGTCTGAGACAGGAAGATCTCAAGTTCAAAGCCAGGTTTAGCAATTTAGTGAGCCCTTAAGCAACTTAGCAAGACATTATCTCAAACAACAACAACAACAAAAAAATATATATATAGGAAAGGGTTGGGATGTGGCTCAGTGGTTAAATGCTCCTGGATTCAATCCCTGTACAATCAATAAATGAAAATAAAGAACTCTGATATGTGCTATATTTTTATGCAACACCAAAAATATAATCCGCAATTAAAAATTCCTTTGGAAGCAAGTTAGTGACCTACACCAAGGCAGTGAACAATTTTAATGATTCCTTCCACTAAGCAAATTCTGTAAACAGAAATAGCCTATGGAAAGATCATGAAAATAATCTGGTATTCTTCCTGGGGTATGAAAAATGGCAGTCCAGATAGATAATGTGACTGACCTGAGTACAGTGCTAGTTAATCAGAAATAAAATGTTTGATCTCACAGTTATTTTCAATGTATTTAACATGGTTTTCACATTTTGCAATCTCTTAAATTTCCCCATGAAGCATTACATGTTTATTATGGGGAGGGCACACAGTGATAGGTAGGGAATTGCTTGCAGATTTTGTCATGTATTTTGTTGAATGTTTTAATCTTTTAAATGAATGTCATTGAAAACATATTGTCCCCCTCCCAGTTTTAAGTGGAAATTTTGCATTTTCAGTGCAGTTTTAGACAGACCTTGGGAACAGTCAATGAGAAAACACAAGTTAAATCTACATAATATCTGGTCCTGGAAGAAATAATGATAATTCTGGGGATAGAAGACAAAACTAAAAATAAAATCTCTGTAATAATCATCCTGAGGAAGTTTTGAGAAGGAAACTTCCTGTTTCAATGTCACTAAGGGAGAGACAGAATGTAGAGTGTAGGTGGATTCTAAAACTTATAAGAAAATGTGTACCTAGAGGTGTGTGCAGCACCGCAGTATCAGGTGATCCAGAATTAAGATCCAGGCAGTTCGAGAATGTCAGGAAGTAGTGGAGACATAAATATAAAACACATCAGGGGTGGGTTAGCTTGGAAAATGGAGAAAGTGCAGCATTTTTGAAAGTGCACCACTCAATTTATTGAGTACATGGTCCTCTTTAAACTGAGAACCTAAAATAGAAACAGATCACAGAAACATTAGTCCAATGTTTTCTTTATTTTGAGTTGGCTCAGAAAAGCTGAAGAAAAAGAAAACATCCTCAATTTGTAAAATAATGTGTTCTATAACTTCATAGAATACTGTTTGGAAATCTTTTAAAAGTTAAGCATAGGGGGCTGGAGCGGTGGCTCAGTGGTTTCGGAGCTTGCCTTGTAAGCTTGAGGACCCGGGTTCAAACCCCAGCACCACGTACACAACTGAGTGTTGGAGCAACTAAGGCCATGTGAAAAACTAAATAAAGTTGTTTCTCTCTTTCTCTCTCTCTCTCACTGTCCCTCTTTCTTTAAAAAAAAAAAAAGTTAAGCATACTAGCATTTTAAAGATAATAATTTCTACTTGTAAGGTTTGTTTAGTTTGGTTTAGTAGGGGAACTTCCTGGGTCTTTATCCTGACCTAGAAGCTCAGCATTAATTTTTGTCCAGTCAAATAGAGCTGGCAATTTATAATAATTTTGTGGTGATGTCAGACACTCCACTGGACCAGTTTGAGGAATTCCTGTGAACATAGTAGGAGGCATTCAGTACCACAGATGCTTTAGGCATCTGGTGACATTAATGCCCATTTTCTACCAGACTTTCTAAGAGAACTCTGTGGCCAAATTGGATTTATAATGCAGTGATACTTGTGTTTTTCATCAGTGTGTCCGTAATACCTGGCATATGAAAAGTACTCATTAAATATTTTTGACTGAATGAATAAATTATTTGACTCATTTGAATTGACCTTTCATGTTCAAGTTGCTTAATTTTTACAACAAAACTGTGCTGTAATTAATAAGAAATTTACATTTCATCCAGGGAGAGGTAAATGACTTGCCCAAGGTTAAGCAACTGTTGTATAGCATACTGGGAGTCTCTCTTTTTTTTTTTTTTTTTTAAAGAAAGAGGGCACAGTGAGAGAGAGAGAGATAGAGAGAAAAGAGAGACGATTCTTATTTAGTTTTTCATGTAACTTTCATTCCTCAGACACTTCTTTGTGTACGTGGTGCTGGGGCTTGAACTCACGTACCTGTGCATGCCAGGCAAGCGCCGTAACCGCCAAGCCACTGCTCCAGCCCCATGGGATTCTTATCTTTTGTCTGAGACTGTTTTCTCCAAATTATAGATACTAGTTTAGGAGAAGGGTACAGTTTTGGAGAATGCCACAGATATTTTAACAGAATATGGTTTCATGGTTTTTCATAGACAGTGAGCAACTTGGAACCTAGTTTTATGGAAATATTTCTTAAAAAGACTAATGTAAAAAATTATTCTTAAAGATACCTTACGTTAAATCTCTTTTAAATGTTAAAAAAGCTCAACAGCTAACTGTTGTTTGGATACTAAAAGTTAAAGCATCAGTTTTTGTGAACTGAATGTGATATTGATAGCTTTAAAGGAAAACTCTTATATTTCCATTTCACAGCCACAGGAGTCTAGAAGCCCTGAGATGATAATCACGTTATCAGGGAGGGGGAGTTGTTGAATGTGTGTGCTGTCTCCTTACTCATTATGCCTCCTCTGTCCAGCAGAAGCCTAGTTTTGCCTTGGAACCTGAGCCTCCTTCACACAGCTCTGTTCTGTGAGCTTCCCACTGGCTTCAGGGTCAGATCCTGAGTAGTGGAAGGCAATTGTCACATGGCATTTTCCTAGTACCTGTCCTCAACTTCATATGGGTCAGTGAGAATGAAAGAAAGGACTATTATCAGTGTTCAAAAAGGGGTTTCTTCCTCTTCATGTAAAGTGTCACAAGGCTCTGTGACCCTCATAGCGTCTCTTTTCTTGGGTGGTAGAGCAGGAAAAATCAAGTTCTTCGAGACGGAGTTTTGCTTTGTTGGTGGCCTCTAGCTCCCTGGTGGCATGCTGTAGTTCTGAACTCACACATTTCTACATGTCAAGTAGTTTCTATATGGAAGCCCATTTGTGTTTGTTTTCTGTTACTAGCAGTTAAAAAACCAACCTGTCTCAACTCTTGTGAAGACATTTTGAGGGGTTCACAATAAAAACAATAAGCAAAAGAAAATTGGAGTCTTTTTCTGACTATCTATAGGGATGTGTTAAAAGTGTTATGTTCTGGAGCTGGAGCGGTGGCTCAGCGGTTACGGCGCTTGCCTTGCATGTGCGAGTACGTGGGTTCAAAGCCCAGCACCACGTACACAATGAAGTGTCTGAGCAACGAAAGTCCATGAAAAACTAAATAAAATTGATTCTGTCTTTCTCTCTCTCTCTCTCTCTCTCTCACTGTCCCTCTCTCTTTAAAAAACAAAAAAAGCATTATGTTCTTATAGTCACCGTGTGTGTGTTTTAGGTATGTTTCGTTTCGGTGAAAAGTGGTTAGTACCATTGCCTATTTTGGTCTTATTGAGTTATCCCATAAACGGGCAGTGGCCTTCTCAAAAAAAGTAACAATTTTTATTCTTCATACATCAGAATATGGGTAAGATGAAAACCATTCTCTGCTCTAAAAAGGGAACACAATTAGACTTGTTTTCTGACATTCAGTAATTAGCTATTTATTAAGTCATTAGTACATACTATATACTCTTTTGATTATGGCAAATAAAGGGTCTACCATGACAGAATGGATCTTTTCTTCCTAATGCTTAAAGTAGAAATGCATGCAAATTACCTCATATAACAGAGTTAGGATATCTGTACAATCCATGTCAGTTTGAAATTCTGTATAAGCAAAAATAAATGTTATTCTAGTTCTAAGAATAATCATTTGTTTCAATAACTTTCTTTTATGACACTGATAGTGTAACCTGGATTTAATACTACCCTTATAGAGTACAACACATAAGCTCATCAGAAAGGCACATTATTTGAAAAAACATTAATCTAGTAAACCCTGTATTTGTTTATATGAAATATGGTAAATTAATGTTTGTAAGAAATGTTTTAACAGCACTTCATAAGAATTCATCAAGAGGCAATCAAGACAGATTGGTGTCTTGAACAGTATGTCACAACTAGTTAGACCATTTATCCTGCCTTATCTCAAATAAACATCAAGAGTAAAAGCTTCTGGAGAATGTATATTCTTCAGAAAGCAAAAACAAAAGGAAAAATGAAAAGTCACTTTCTTTGGAAATTAAATATCATGCAAACAATGTTTCACAAATTTTGCTAATTAATTTTTGGCTACACCTAGGTATGCGTACTCTATTAGGTTTTTCTGCAAAGTATTGTTGGTGATTTTATTTTCTTTACTATTGAATAACCTGGCATTTTGAAATTGCTGAGGAAATTTTCATTTGTGCCTACATTTGGACCTCTCAAACAGTGATTGGGTATGAGACTATTAAAATTAAAACAAAAGACACTCCTAAAGTTACCTGAAAAGTTTCTTTATTTGTAATCTTTTCTGAAATGGGGCTTAAGAGAAGTCTGAAGGTAAAGTAGCATGTATTTAAAAGCTCAAATGTATACTTACTCAAAGTTAAAACTCAGTACTTAATCAAATCAGTGAAATATTTATTCATATATTATTCTATCAAAATATTTTAAAAAATCACCCTGCATTTCATTTGCTTTAGTATAACTCCTCATCAATTACAGTTCTCACACATTAATATGAACTGCTGATTAAGGTTTGAGGTTATTCAGGAAAATCAATGTAATCAAACCAGAAAGGCTTTTAACTTGTGTGGTTGCTAATTCCTGATGGTACAGCAGCATCTGAATTAGTTGAGTTTTTAATTGACCCTGAATCCTAAATTGGGCATTTTCCCCTAACTTTCAAAAGGCTTTGAAGAATATTGACTTGAGAATAAAATTTAAATATCAATTTAAATACAATGATAATGATTAGGTATTTTCTTTTCAGTGCTAGGAACCAATCTCATCACTTTTTGAGCATTACATCTTGTCAATGTGCTTTAAAGTAACCAAGCCGTAATTTGATCCCTGATACATTGGAATAAATTTTGGAATAGACATTACTATGCTGTATTCCTATAGTCTGTTCAAAACGATTTTTAAAACATGGAAAAATTGTTGCCTTATACAAAATGGAAGTTCTAGGTGATCTTGGGAATTTTGACTGTTTTTTTAACAATTAACTGACATTTTAAATTCCAGCAATCTTCTATCAATTTAGAGTCTGTGAGTCATTTAATGATAGAACAACACTGAAATACATCATCTTTGGGATTCATCTGTCATCATATTTGTCATTTAATTTTCTTGCTAAATTTCATAAAAATCTCAAGACTATTAGGTAAAATTTTATGAAACTGTTTAAATATTTTATAGACTTAAAAAATAAAGATAAGAGAGTGTTAAAGCAAAATTTAATATACATAGATAAAACAGATTAGCCTCTTTCAAGTCTGCATACTGCATATTAAAGGACATATAATACATTCAGGATTTTAGCAAGGAATGAGTTTGCCTCCACCCCTGTGTTAATTCTACAATCATGGTCTCTAGGCATACATAAAAGGAATCTCCAGGCTTCCTGAGGACTATTATCTTTCTAATATCAGTTTATAAAATATAAAATAATTTTAATATTTAAATCCTTATTTAAATGAACACATTCCAAAATTGATACAGTGTTCGTGTTTCCTCTCCTTATTAGATATGATTAAAGGTTCTTTCAAGAAGATGTGAATAGTTCACTAAACCTATAGAGTTCACAGATGATATATATCCTAATCTTCTATACCTTAGACTAATTTCAGTTTTTGAATTCCTTATTCTAAGGATGACAGAAATCTATCCACTCTAGAAATATGGAGGAAAATGATAGTTTATTTTCACAGAAGAATCTGTAGTGTAAGAAAACCCTCCTAGATCTATCTGATTATACCATGGTTTCTCAATGTGGTGCTATTGACATTTGGGGCTAGATAATTCACATCTGTGGGGACTGTTCTGTGCATTGTATGAAGTTTAGAAGCATTTCTGGCTTCTACCCACCATATATGCTGGTAGCATCTTCCTCAGTTATGAAAAATAAAATGTCTCTGCCTAGTACCAGATTTCCCCTAGGGATAAAATCAGCCTCAATTAAGAGTTACTGGATCAGCCACTATTTGGGGGAAGGTCAAAACCAAGACTAACACAATTTAGGGATGATTAACATGCACTAGGAAATACAGGGTTTTTTTATACAGTTATGGAAAATATGAATATATTTGAGAATGCAACTTTATTGATATTTGGATAATGAGTCAACATTTGTTCCATGGCGGCATGACTCAGTTGCAAACTCGCGTATAAAAGGTTTTTGCTTAAAAAATTTTTAGTCAGAGTGGAGACTTAAGTTTTCCCCTCTAAGTTTTCTTAATCGCTTCAAATAATACATCAGATATGAATTGGATTGACACTGTTTAAATATTAAATAGGGATAACTCTAAAGATGGAAAAGTTGCATATGTCAAAATAATTCTTGAAATTCAGAGAATGTTACCAGGTTGAAAAATTATATTCAATCTCCTAGTATGTCCTACATAATCAGTATTTCTAACAATGTTAGGAAGGTTTTGCCATTTTTTTCTTCTGAATACCACATGAAATAACTGGGTTTACAGAGTCTTATTCCTGTGCATATCTGTACCCTACGCATACACACACATTATATCCCATGTAGATTTGCAAAATACTAATGCATGAAATGTGTACATAATCATTCCTACTGCACCTCACACATTCAGAAGTTAGTTTTATATTTTTATAATTTGAATTTAAAATGTTTTATAATTTCCAGTCTTCGTCAGTGACTTTATGGAGATTTATATGCCTTAACTTCCAAATTTGCAAGGGTATCAATAATTTTAATTATTTGTATTTGCTCTGTTTTTCCAGTAATTGTGTTGCAGTAACCAATTATGTGATCTATTGTTTCCATTTGCTGAAATTGGTAAAAGTTAGTTTTTCGCTCGGGTCAATTTTGTACATTTGTGAACTTTCAGGGTGTGCTTAAACAGATAACACCAATAAAAATTAGTTGTCTGTATGTCCATGAAGTCAAATTAATATGTTTTCATCCAAATCTCAATTTGTTTTCTGATCTATATATCAGTTATTGAGCAGATCAAATTTAACTACAATGCCAATAGTAGATTTTTTTCTATTTTTTTCCTTATATAAATCATTTTTTGCTTTACATGTTAAGGCCGTGTAAACAAGTGGTTACTAACTTATTTTGGTTATTTGGATTTTGTATTTTTTATTAATTTTATACATATTTAAACTATACAATATAATGTTACAAGTCATAGTTGTTAAATTGTAATACAAGTGAAGTGGATGAACCTATCCAGCATCTTGCATAGTGACACATTTGTGTGTGTGTGTGTGAAGAGAAGCTAAAATCTACTCATTTAGTGAAATTCCAGATGCAATATAATATTATTGACCATAGTACTAATATTGTATATTGAACCTCTAACTTATTCACATGTATCTTTTGTAGCCTTTGACCTAAATCTTCCCATCATACCAATCCCCAAGTTCCTATACTGGTAACCACTATTTCATTATTTATATCTGTATATTCAGCATTTTGAAAGATTCCACCCAAAAGTGAGATCATGCAATAATTTTCTTTAGATGTGTGGTTTATTTCACTTAGCATCATGTCCTCTAGGATGACAAATGGCAGCATTTTCCTTTTTAATTGTAATGTTCCATTGGGAAAAATTACACACACATACACACTACAGTGACACTTACATTGTTTCCACATCTTGAATATTGTGAATAATACCTCAATAATCATAGAATTCAGATATCTTTGTGAGGTGGTGATTTTATTTCTTTGGGTATCTACTCAGAAGAGGAATTTCTGGTTCATGTGGTTGGTTAGTCTTTTAATTTAGTATGAAATAAAAGCTAGTGATTATTTCTAATCTGGCAAACTTTTTTTTTTCTCCCAGGGCTGAGGACCAAACTCAGGGCCTTGAGAGTGCTAGGCAAGCACCCTGCCACTGAGCTAAATCCCCAACCCCTTGGCAAACTTTCTTTAAATTGAAAATTTAATTTCATTTTCATTTAAAATAATCACTGATATTTGCTTTTAGATCATTAATAGTCTATGTATCCTACTTGTTTGGTATTTCCACATTTTTCTTGGCTTTTTTTGGTTTTAACAGTACTGGGATTTTAACCCTGGGGTCACTCTACACTGTGCTCCATCCCCAGACATTTTTACTTTTATTCTATTTTAAGAGAGTCTGAGTTGCTTGAGGCTGACATTAAACTTGAGATCCCCCTGCCTCAGCCTCCTGAGTCACTGGAATCACAGACCTGTATAACCACACCCAACTAGATTTTTTATTGATTATTTAATATTTCATTTGTACTGTGCTGTGAAACTCATTATGCAATTTATTTCATTCTGTTGCACTAGAAATTATAATATGTAATTTCTAATGTTGGATGGTAATAATTTAATGTTAATTACTTTTTCCATCTACCTCCTGATCAATTTAAGTACAGTGGAACACTAATTCAATTTCTCCTTCTGGATTTATCTGTTACACTTACTGTATGCTTTAACTGTGTGTGTGTGTGCATGTACATGCATGCATACTTGTCAGTATATATGTACTTGCGCGTGTGTATGATATACATATATAAATCCCACTAAAATCTTTTTCTTATTATATAAAGGATAGAATCATTTAAATTTCTCCATATTGCTGCTATTTCATTGCTCTGCTTTGTCCCTTTGTCTTTGTGCTTTCATGTGAGATAATTTTTGTTGTTGAAGAAGAAATAACATTCAATTTTAACATTTCAATTTCTTGAGATTTTTGGTGGCAAATTAGTTTGACTTGGTCATTTTTTTACCTTCAGTTTTGAAAGAAATTTGATCCAGAGTTCTAGGTTGCTGGTTATTTTCTTTCAGTTGTTTTGAGGACATCATTGAGTTGTGTTTTGGTTTGTACTGCCGTTTTTGGGAAGCTATTGTTCAGGCCATCAAATATTCCTTTGCAAAAAATTTCTCCTTTCCACTTTCCACTTGCAGTATGTTCTCTTTGTCTTGTACTTTGTTTCCAACATTTGAAATTTTTCAAAGATACAGAAAATTATAAAAAAACAGTACAATGTTAATCATTAACATTTTATAAAATATGCCTTATCTCTCTATATGTAATTTATGCATATGTGTAGCTATATAATGAATGGATATCATTTTCTAAATAATTTTAATATAAACTACTGTCATGAAACTTTTCCACCAGATATGTCAACATGTAAGAATAAAGATATTTTCATACATAGCTACAATATAGCATCAATCTGAAGAAAGTAAATAATTCCACAATATCATATACTATCCATTCCATATAAATGTCTGCTTTTCCAAACTGTTTTCCGTGACTAGTTTTTGTTAATATGCATCTTTTGATGATTAGTCTTTACATTTATTTCTGACTTTTGCTTTTTGTGATGCAATCAGATGTGGATTTGTTTTTGTCTTTCTTGGGACTGAACTGACTATAATATTGAATATTTAGTTTGATATCTTTTATTAGTTTTGGAAATTTTTTTTTTTTACTTTTAATTTGTTTTTTCTCTTTTCTCCTGGCAATATTATAAAATTTATGTTGGATCCTTTTGTTCCACTTTCTGTGTTTCTTATACTCATATATTATTTTTGTTTTCTTTGTTGGTCTCCATACTTCCTTCTACAAAGTCTTAGTTTATTCTTAATTTGGCTATGTTTTATCTGCAGATGGGTCTGTCCATTTGGGCTTTAATTTTGTTTATTGAATTTTATATTCTAGATAATTTGATTTTTTTCAGATCAACACTATATCTCTTTAAATGTTTATCTATTCCTAACCAAGTTTTTTAGTTTCAAATTTTATCTCCATATGTTTTGAATACCTGTCTTTTCCTGATACGTATCCCTGGGTGTTCTACCACGGAACCACCCACCCCATTTTATTTTTTATTTTGAAACAGGGTCTAAGTTGCTTAGGACCTTCCTGAGTTGCTGAGGCTGGCTTTGACCTTGTGATGCCTCAGTCTCTCAAGTCTTTGGAATTAAAGCATGTGTCATCATCTCCAACTCCCTGTTCATTTGTGTTCTCTACTCCTTTACAGGTCTTGCGTCTTTCATAATATGATCACATCTTCTGTGCAAAATTTTTATTATCAGTAGTTTTTGAGAAATATCAGAATTAAATGCTAACATGTTTCTTTGGTTAAAGAAATTATTCAATTTAATGAATGTGTATTTCTTTCCATGGAAGAACACTTCAAGATTTAAAAAGGTGAAAATAGAGGAAGGATGATACTGCTATGAATCATACTTTTTGAAAGTGAAGGATTCATTTCTGTTGTTTGTGTTGGTACTGTCCATAATGTCTTATCGTTATTTATGTACCTAATGTTCTATGTGTACTGGACATTATTATTAGGAAAATTATGTGAAGAAATAATTGTCTGGGATGATGACATATAATTCTTAAAAAGATATTCTTTTGCTCTGTTAGGTTCCTTAACAATAGATATTCAAAAATCAAATTTTTTAAAAAGATAGATGGGCAGTGAAAAAGAGAAAAAAATCAATTTTACTTAGTTTTTCTTGTGCGTTTCATTGCTCGGACACTTTATTGTGTATGTGGTGCTCGGGTTTGAACGAGTCCTTGTGCATGCCAGGCATGTGCCATAACCGCACAGCCACTGCTCCAGCCCCCCCAACTAGATTTTCAAGCTTTTTGATGTTATTACTGTAGTTTTTTCCTTTTTGCATTTTTGACATAAATCCTCTGCTTATAAAAAGCAAGTTATGATTTCATGTTACATATTTTAAAAATTTTGAAACTTATTTTAGAGGCAAGCTGTTCTAACCAAGGCAACATTTTATCACTCTTCTAGCATTAATCTTGAGAGCCTATCTCCTGTCTCTTTGCCCCCTTAGTACTTTGCCAATCCTTCTTATCACATTTGCTACTTTGATTACCAATTGTATGCTTGGAAAGTGGCAGTAATATTTGCATTTGTAGATCCTATTACAGGTTCTGGAATTTAGTAAGTCCATAATAATGGTCAAATTCTAAGTTAAAAATGTTGATTGAGAACTGTCAATGGCACAACATCAAATGTATTCCTTTGAATGAAAAAAATCACTAACCATTTGTTGATGATCCCTTTATTCATTTAAATTTTATTTCTTCTGGTCTTTTGAATGCAGGGTTAATGGATCAGAAAGAATGTGGGTGTGATTTTAGATTTATGAGAGAGGCTCAGTCTTTTGAAAAAAGGCTTGGATACATTTCTTCTGTATTATTTAAGTACATGTATTATTCTCTTTGAGTTGACTCAATATTCAGAATAAATGAGAACATTGTAGAGATGCTGGATATAATTAGAACATAGTCTCATATTTTGTTCTTTTTACACCTTATCTTTAATCAGACTGTCTCTTTTTGAAAAGATGTAGGACTTCAGGACAAGCAGATTGTATAGTTTGTTAGACCTCCTCCCCCTGATTTCAGCTTGTATAAACACTGTCACAGTTTTGTTCCTTGATATCAAATAGCATGTGGCTTTCCAGAGACCTGAATTATAGGTGCTAGGACAAACTTTTCCATGTGAAAATATTAGGTTCCTATGTCTAAGCTAAGTTTAGGTATCTAGGCTTTAAGTGTTCTTGAGTCTACCCCGTTCCACTTGAAGCTTGTTCTCCCATTGGAATAAAAATTGCATTTCTGAATATAAATTTAAAAAAATAAAGAAGAAAAAATATTCAAATTACTTGAAGTAGATCTAACCCTATCATGTGACTTCCATTTTTCTGTTTCCAATAACAGCCACCATCTCAGTGAATCCTTATAATGATTCCTGTGGAACTTTGGATTCCCAGAGACTTTTAGAATTAATGTATTTTAAATACTGAGGTCATTTTATTTATCCCTTTTAGTTTCTTAATCTTGACATGGACTAGTGCTATTTTGGTGCCATAAATATTTCTTTGTGTTTCATAAGAATTTTTAGGTTTCATGTTAAAAATAGAGATTTTAAAGGTTCATAAAATAAATTGCATTATGAGTTTTATTTATAAATATTACTTATCCTTATTCTTTTTTTTTGTTTGAACAAGTTACAGTACTGGTATCAGACACATGCAGTCTACATGGACAGATTTTGAATGATTATAATAAGTTTTATTATTTGGATTAAATATAATATGTTATTGGTATCCAAATGTGAAAGTAATACGTTTTATTTTGGATATTCAATGAAAGTAATTTATTTGGAGGTGGAAAAATTTTGTGTCATATTTAATATAAAAGAGTTTTTGTAGAATCAGAAATCTGAGAACTGGTGAGAAGCAAAATGGAGAAAAGAGAGTATTCAGGGACTGTGTTAGGCATAAAGAAGTGTTGAGGATTAGGAACACTATACTAAGTGGCATCAACCATGCACAGTATTGGATGAACTCATTATGTGTGGAATCTAATAAAGCCAAACGTACAGAATCAGAGTGTAGGTTGGTGGTCACCATGAACTTGGGAGGAAAACTGGAGGCTTTTGTTTAGAAGTGTCAGTCATTTTCATTCTTGATTACATTATTCCAACTTTTGTTGAATGATTCCAATTTATTGAATATTTTGTGTAAGTATGTGAATGTTTTTATGTATAATGATTCTAATACTTAATTGCCAGCTTTATTGAGTTTATTGGGAATTAAAACATAAAATCTGAAAGGACTTAAAACTTTCACAGCTCAGGTACAAATCATGTCTTATGACTTAACATACATTAAAACATTGAGTCTATCTGATATATGACTAACTCAACATGCATTAATGCATTTATTACATCCAGGATGTTTAAAGAATTTTAAAATTACATGATGGGACTTTTTTGTTGGTGTTATATCTGAAGGAGATTGCAGACTTCAGGGACATATAGTTTGTGGTGTGTAAATGATCAGACATATTTATTCTCAGATGTCTGGTATTAATTCACAAGGATTATCTTTTAAGAGTCTTTCCTTCTTACTCTCACTGACTTCTTTCCATTGCCTGCTAGGTTTTTTCATGTTCTAGGCTGATCTCCCAAGTCCTCTTTCTCTCCTCTCTAGGAGGAGTGGTGGCTTGTATGGTTGAGCGGACAAAGAGGCTGAGCCATCATAATTCAGCCTCTATCTTCTTCCTTCTACAGAAGACTGGTTTGTTGTAAGGAATATATTTTTGCTCCACTTTTTCGTACCTTATTTTATGACTAACAACATTCCCCATCTAAGGAAGAGTGCATGGCCTTGCATATGGCTAGGCAAGGAGGTGAGGACTCCTGAATTCTAGTGTTCAGAGTTGGAAGATTCACTCACTTACACATATAAGCTACATTTTTTAGTTGTCACTTTTTCAGTAATAACTTGATATTTTGGTTTTCCTACTGCTGCTCTTTCATTTTTCAACTCCTTCTGAAATTCCTCAGGGAAAAGGAATCTATCTACGGATTTTCAGCTTGCTAAGAGAGCTGGAGCAAGCACAATATACAGTTGCAGCTTTGTATTTTTGTTATTTTTCTTATTGTCTTATATGCATTCCTTTCCTTAAATTAACTGAATGATAAACATTGTGACTGTCAAATGAAGAAAAAGGTACTCTCTGGACTGTTAAAGAAATGAAAGTTTTTAGTTGAATTTTGGGAAAAAGTAAAATTGAGTAGATAAAAGAGGAAACTGAATATTTTGCTCTGTTAGGGAGGACAGAGAAGTATGTGTGACAAGTATTTACTGAACTCAGGTTTGCTATTGTGGGTAAGATCTTCATTCAACAGAGATTTGCTGGATGCTGCTCAACCAATTTTTCTCTTTCTGAGTGCTCAGAAAAACTACCTAAGTCTTCCTTTCAGATAAGTTGATCATATATGAAAGAGTTTCAGGTAAAGGCATGTGAGGAAAAAACAATGTCAAATATGTCTAAAGCTACTTCTGTATCTTTTAAAATGCCTTCAGTTAGCTGCTTTTCTTAATTATTCCCAGTGTTTGCATTTTTTATTTGAGGGAGGCTTTGTCTGATAAGGTCAGCCATTATGAGCCATCAACTTTTAGGTGGTGTAAGTTACTATTCAAGTAAATTACTAATTTTAGAACATTTTAGCTTTTTTTTTTAATTGAGTTGAGGAGTTGTACATTCATAACTGCTTATAAAGTAATAATATGATCTACATTTGATCCTAGTCCAGAATCACCCCCACATTGCCCACATCCTAGTTTCTTGATTCTTCTGTATTTTCCCCTGAACAGATTTATATTTATATATATTGCATTTTCCAGAATTAAATGGTAGCATAAGTATTATTTGGCTTTGGGGGAGACGTGGGTAAAGAGTATGCTACATTGTTGATTGTCTCCTTAGATTCTTTCCTTTCCTTTCCCTCTCTCCCCCATCCCTGCCCTTCTCCTTTCCCCTCCCTCCACATGTCTATGGTTCCCCTAGATAACGTGTTGCTACACCTTTGGTGGGTCTAGTACAAGAGCTTGACTACCTTTCACCCAAGCCAGGGTTTTGCTGTAGCCTCTACAAATGAGGGAAATCATTTGAATCTTGAGTCTCTGAGTTTGGATAACTACAGTTAGCATGATTTCTTCCATTGTCATCCATTTACCTTCAAAGGCCACAATATTGTTGTTTCTAATAGCTGAGTAGAACTCCAGTGTGTGTGTGTATGTGTGTGTTTATACATATGTGTGTGTATGATTCCATAATTTAGCTATTGTAAATTGAGCTGCTGTGAAAATTGATTTTGCTGTTTACTGTAATGTGTTGATTCTACTTCCTCTGAGCAAATACCCAGAAGAAGGATAGCTAGTTCATTTGGTGGTTCCATTGTTAATATTTTGAGGAGTTTCCACTCTGCTTTCCGTAGTGGCTGTACTGGTCTGCAGTTCTACCAACAGTGTGCTAGTGTTCCTATCTCTCTACATCCTCTCTAGCATCTGTTACTGTTTATATTCTTCATTTTTGCCAGTCTGACTGGAGTGATGTAAAATCTTAATGTAGTTTTGATTTGTATTTCTCTGATTACTAGGGATTTAGAAGACTTTCTCATGTATTCATTGACTTGCTTGATTTCCTCTGTTGAAAATTTTCTTTTTAGCTCTCTGGCCCGTTTATTGATTGGATTGATTGTGTTTTTGATGTTAAGTTTTTTGAGTTCTTTGTAAATTTGGGGTATTAGTTCTCTGTCAGAGGAATCACAGGGCATGGTTATCTCCCATTCTGTAGGTTCTCTCTTGACAGTTTTGACCAATTCCTTGGCTGAGCAAAAGCTTTTTATTTAATGGCATCCCAATCATTAATTCTTTAATTCTTTCACTTTGGGAGTCCTGTTGAGAAAGTCATTGCCAACTCCCATAAGCTAGACTGTTGCTACTACTTTTACTTCTAGCAATGGTATGGTACCTGGTTTGATTCCTAGTTTCTTGATCCATTTCAATTTGGTGTTTGTGTAAGGTGAGAGATAAGGATCTAATTTCAACTTCCTGCATGTGGCTGTCCCACACCATTTATTGAATAGGTTGTCATTCCTCCATGTTATATTTTGACCCCCTTTAGGACATTTTATCTTCAAAATGGCATATTAGTACAGATTTTAAGGGTCATAATCCTATTTAGTATTTATTAAAAGGTCTTCACATATTTGAACTTTATACTTACCTTCATTTATATAATAATGAATAATGATTCTAATTTGACATATAATCCTGTGCCTATGAAGAAATGCTGTATAATATCTATAGTGATGCTAACAAGTGAAGGATGTCAGCAGTCCAACAGCAACGTGTTTGGAGAATATTTTGTCCTAGATGCATTTTACAGCAATATGGATCAGATACCAAAAGTAAGTAGATGAAGCATCAAAAGGTATGAGGTAGGATTTGAGCATGCAATAAGAAAGACCTGCAAGGGATATATGACAAATTTGCCCATTTTGCCACAGGCATAATCTTGCAGTTTGATAATTATTTTCTAAAAACATTTTGTCCTTAAATTTAGTGCCAAAGTATTTTATATAAGCATTTGTTTTGTCATAAAATCTGAGTGAACAAGCATTCATGTATTAGAATAAGAAGTTTAACATACTGTCTTCTCTCTTTTAATAAGGATGGTGTGACCCAGACTTGTTTTATGTCTGCAATCTTACGATTACCATCTGCCTTCTCCTTTCTCACCAATTCTTCTCATTCTGTCCTGTAAAATGTCAGTTCTAATATTCTCTCTGTCCTGAAGTGTTTGGTACTTTAACTGTTCTGGTATTCTTTTGATTTCTGAGATTGATCTCTTCATTAGCCTTCATAATGCCCTCTTCCTCTCTTGGCCAATAATTTAGGTTGAGTTCCATAAACCTTTATTAGAGAATGTCTTATTCATGCTCACAATTGTTGATACCACAACAGACTCCAACTCAGGACATGAAAAATGCCTTGATACCTTTTCCCTAAAGCATTTTTCTCTTTTTGAAATTTCTGCTTCAAAGAGTCACCCCACCTGAAAGACAGAGGAAGACTGAAATATTCTCTCCACATCGTCTGTCATGTAGTGTTATATTGGTTGCTATTACCAAGATTCAAATTTTACCTCCTAATTTCCCTTGAAATCCTTCTATCCTCACACATTCTCCTTCTACTGTCTTGGACTAACCAAGGGAAAGTATTTTTTTTTTTTTGGACTAATCTTTGAGTAGTCCTTTTTATAATCACCCCTGTCTTCATGACTTCCATATTTTTTCTGAAGTATTTAATCACATTATTTGTATACTTGAATCCTTTGGCAATTAATTTTCTAGAGAAGTTCTTCATACATATTAAAAGTTCCCCACCCTTATCCCCTCTCACCTTCCTGCATTGGTTGGGTAGGTCTGCATTAAAAATATCAAAGACTGCATGGTTTGAAATGACAGAAATTGTCTCACACTAACGGAGGCCACACGTGTAAAATCAATGCTGACAGGACCATGCTCCTTCTGAAGGTACTGGGAAGGGTATGTGGTTCTATGCCTCTTTCCTAGCTTTTGGTTTTCTTGGGTATTCCTTGGTTTAGGAGGTGCATCACTCCAATAATCTGTTGTGCAGTGGTATCTTCTCTGTGTTTGTCTTTCCTCCTTTGATAAGGACATAAATTATATTGGATTAAAGGTCCACCCAACTCCATTATGGCCTTTTCTTAACTTATTAGTTAAGTCTAAAATTAACCCTATTTCCAGATAAATTCATATTCTGAAGTACTGGAGAATTAGGACTTATATCTTTTATGTCATATTAGTGGGGATAGAATGCAAACTATTGTACCTCTTTCTTTAATCTACCCCCTTCATGAATGTATATGTATGTATATATACAAACACAGACTCACATTCATACACATAGACACATATAAAATATATATGTGCACATGATATATATTATAAACAATTTTTATTATATATACTATACATGAGATGAAAAAAAACCTAATTAGTCTTGAGTTAGTTATATATACTTTTATATATATGAGATGAAAAAATACCCAATATCTTTAGGACAATTTCAAGAGTACTAAACTTCAGTATCATAAAGCTCCACATTGCATTTGACTTACTTTTGTCTTGAGCAAATTGGCATACAGTAGCACCATTTGAAGAGTTATTGGAAGCCATACTCAAAAATATCACCATCTTTAAATTTTAAATCTAGATTTCAGGATCTCTGTAAGCCTCAAATGACGTTTGCCTGACACAGTTGACAAGGTAGATAGCCTGATAATTTCTACTTTAGTACAGTAGAATGAACATTTCATCTTGTTAATAAAATCATGTTATCATCCAGATAAGAAAATCAGGCAGAATGTGGTTCAACATGAGGAATATCATAATGCTTATTTCCAAATAATTGTGACATTATATATATATCAATTAACGCATTATTAGTGTATATGGCCATTTTATTTGTACTCTATTTATGGACCTCATAGGAGATTAAATTTCAAATTTAGGCAAATGTCTAAGCCTTAGATTTGATCATTTTAATTATGTAATATCTTGTGTTTAAAATAAGTGTTCTAGCATGATATTATTATTTTTATTATTATTTACATGGAGAGTGAGAGAAAGAGAGAATGAATTTTATTTATTTTTTTCATCTGTTTTTTCTTTCTCTGACGGTTGTGTATGTGGTGCTGGGCTTTGAACCTGGGTCCTCGTACATGCCAAGCAAGCCCTGTAACTGCTGAACTACTCCTCCAGCTCTAGGATGCCATTATTTGATAAGGAATAAACATTATGTTTTAATAAAGACTGGTGTGTACAAGAATGTTGACAATTTATGGTGTAACTTAGTTGTTTTGATGTATCAACATAACAGGAAAAAATGGAGAAAATCCTTTAGAATTGTGTTTGCTTGTATGTATGTGTTTTTAGAAAAAATACTGAAATAATTTAGGTTGATTTTGAAATCTGCATAGATTTATTTCATTTTTTTGTTTATTCATTATAGATTGAATCTTGTAGTATAGTAGAGAATTATTAAGAAAATATACTGGGTTAGTTTCTAGTTCTGGCCCTTTGTCTTTATTTTGGGAAAAACTTGGAGAGTTTATTAACCTCATCTTTAAAATCATTGAACTAAAATCAGTCATTAGGTTATGATTATTTATTAAAACAGTGTTAAACTATTCATGTTCTCGCCTCTCTGTAGCATAATTTGTTCTGTGAATAAGTTTTAATCTGAAACACATGAAAAAACTGACTCATCTACAAAGTGATAATGTAGTTTTCTGATGATTTTAAGAGTACCAAGATAATATGCCTTTAATTTACCCAAAGTGACTACCATGTGATAAATGTTTATCAGGGATATTAATTTCAATCAGAGAATTCTAAGGAATATCCTCATATTTTCTACTACTGTATCCCATGAAATAGGTGGTCTGAGAACCTTTTTGATAGTTTTCTTGGCAGATAATAGCACAAGTGTTTTTAGCTTTTCTTGCTTAGGAAGCATTACTCCTAATGGCGCTCTGTGTTGTATTCTGTTTGTAATGGCAGCACGACGGTGAATATGTGGATGTGTGTGTACCTGCAGTCTCACAGACACGTATGTACATGTGATGTCTGTAATAGCCTGTAGTGTTTATTGAGGAATAGGCGCCACATCATAAAAAAGAATCTCTTTTCTTTCACAGAATAAGATCTCAACCTCCATCTTAATCTGAGTTCTGATTCTTCTTTATAGTGCCCTCTTTTGACCTGCAATTCCCATACACCACAGTATATGGGAAAACAAGAGTAGGAGAAAACAACTGTTGAAAAATGCATTAACCATTCTGAATTTTCAAATCCACGTTGTCAGATTGTGATTTGCAAATATTTTCTCAGTCTCTAAGTTCCTTTTTTGTTT
Source organism: Aplodontia rufa (assembly GCA_004027875.1). Lineage (NCBI taxonomy): Eukaryota > Metazoa > Chordata > Mammalia > Rodentia > Aplodontiidae > Aplodontia > Aplodontia rufa. The sequence continues at coordinate 14,369 of PVKS010017271.1, read as the reverse complement.
TGTTGATTGATGTCTCCTTGCTTTACAGAAGCTTAGTTATTTTTGTTGTTGCAGAATGAACTTTTGGTATTAAAACATTGCCCAATTTCATATCAAGTATCTTCATTCCTGTGAGCAAAGAAATTACATAGACAATTCTCTAAAATAGATATAAAAATGACCAAGAAATATTTGAAAAGGTGCTCAATGTCAGTATTCATCAAAGAAATGCAAATTAAAAGCATTTTGAGATATTATCTTATACCTATTATGATTTAGGTGCTTTAGAAAAGATAGAGATAAAGCCAAGAATGGTAGTCTATAGTTCCAGTTACTCAGGAGACTGAGGCAAGAGGATCTCTAGTGCACCAAATTTGAAATCAGCAGGGTTAACAGCTAGTGAAACCTCATCTCAAAAAAAAAAAATTACAAATGTTGGCAAGGGTGTGGTGTGGACAAAAGAGAATCAGGAGAATCCCAGCATAATGGTGAGAATGTAGATTGGTGCTGCCATTGTGAAAAATAGTGTGGAAGTTCTAAAGAAGTAAAAAATTGAACGATTGTATGACTGGACATTACTCAAAAGAAATGAAATCACCACCTTCTGAAGATATCTTCGTTCCCATGTTCAAGAAAGCAGTATTCCCAGTAGTAAAAATATGGAAACAACCTAAACATCTATTGATGGATAGATGGATAAAGAGAATGTAGTATATTTATACAATAGAATGTGTTCAGTCCATAAAAAGGAGAGTCTGTCATTAACCACAACATGGATAGTTCTATAGGACATTATGCTAAATGAAATTAGTTAAACACAGAAAATAATACAGCACAATCTCAGTTACGTATGGAAGCTTTAAAAAGTTTAGTAATGTAGATAGAGAATAAAACTGTGGTTGCCATGGATATGGAGTGGGGAAAGGGATGAGGAGATAGGTCATAGGATGTAGAGGATCTGATACATAGGATGACTAGATCTTGTGATCTGATGTACACCAGGAGGATTGTAGTTATTAAAATTGTGCTATATTAGGGATTTCAGCTGCTTCTGTCACAAAGGAACTGTGTAAAATACTGGATATGCTAATCTGCTTCTCTATAGGAACTGCTCAAATATCTATATATATCTCTTAACATATCAATGTTGTGTAATGTAAACATTAAATATATACAATAAAATTTATTTTAAAAAATCCAGAGCTTTTTAAAATAACGTTAATATGGAAAGGTTCTCAAAATATAAGATGGCATTTCATTTGACTGTATGCCGATCAGTGGGGGTGACAGATGCTAAAGATAGTCTACCCTCTTTTAATCATGTTAGAGTACAATAAGGAGCTTGGTGAATTCCTTTTAAATTTCCTTGAATTTTATTGTGTGCATCTTCTATTTGTTCCAAAGTTGCTTTCCAATTTAAAATTCACATGGATTTTTCACTTTGGCTTTCAACAGTTTGTAAGATAAGTTGGTAGAGTTTTACACACTCACTTTCAGGGTGAAATAGGAATTGGACTTTGTAATGTAAATACAATAGGCCCCTTTTAGCTTAAACTGCTAAAGGTAAGCCTCCTGTTAAACATATGTATTGTCTTTAAAGTTTTTTTTTATTAAAATACATTGACAACACACACCAGATTATAACTCTGGATAGCATATTAGACCCTTTAAAATAAATGATTTTGATAATATTACTATGTTTATATATGTACATATGCGCCATTTCGATTTTATATACAGAGGGTTTAAATATTTTTCTCTTTTTATTTTCATAATATAGGCATGATTCTGTTTTACAGCTTACAGGCTTAGGTGTTAAAGAAGTTCTTTTCTTAAAAAAAAAAACTCAGAGGAAGTGGCACATCCTGGATGGGTACTTAAGGCTGCAAGATTAAAGTCCTGCAAGATTAAAGTCCGTTGCTTCTTTCTTACATTACTCTGTGGGATGTGTTTGTGGATTTGTGCACCTGTGGGCACGTGTACCTATATGCTGAAGAAAGAGGATATGTGCTGGGAACATGAGGTTCAGCTGGCTTGTAAGAGAATTGGTGGTAAACAACTCTAAGGGGTTCAGCTGGCTTGTAATTAGCAAATTGCCTGACCGCATGACTAAGCTATTTGGCCACTCATTTGTTACAATTGGAGAAAGGTGTTTGCATTGTACCCTATTGGTTGCTCTAATGGATAAATAGAGTAGCAGCTAGTCAGGTAGAGCAAGCGCCGGAGGAAAGCAGCCAAAAGAAGCAAGTAGCCAAAGAAGAGCGAGCGGCCAAAGGAGAAAGCAGCCAAAGAGGAGAGCAGCCAGAAGAGAAGCAGTAGCCAGAGAAGAGCAAGAAAGCAAGCAGCTGTGTCCTGAAGGAAGAGACCACAGAAGCAGTCAGAGAAGAAGTAGCAGTCAGAAGAAGCCGCAGCCGCAGCAGCAGCAGCAGCAGAGACGTCAGATCAGCAGCGGTAGAAGATCCAGGTCCCGTGTTCCAGCTGCCGGCGTTCGCCCCCTTGTTCCCGGCTCCCCAACCCTTCCTAACTCAGCCCCTCGGAGGATGGCCCAGCATTGGGTCATTCTGCCTGTTCCTCGCTCTGGAGTGCAGCGGGGGGCGACTCCTTTCACCATCCCTGCCCTAACTTGGCCCCTCGGAGGATGGCCCAGCGCTGGGTCATTCTGCCCGTTCCTCGCTCTGGTGGGCAGCGGGGAGCGACTCCTCGCCCCATCCCCTTCCTAACTCGGCCCCTCGGAGGACGGCTTGCTAAGGTCGTTCTGCCCACTCCTCGCACAGGAACGCTGCGTGGAGCGACAACTCTTCCCCCCGTCCCCAGCCCTGCCCTGCTGGCGCCCGGTTCCCAGTGTCCTGCTGGCCCCCCGGGAATGGCTAAGGTCCCCTGAGGCCACCGTTCCACCCGCTCCCCGATCCAGAACCCTGGAGGGGGGGCGACAGATATGATTATTTTTATTCTTGGTAATTAATCATAGAATTGAAATTCCAAGAAAAAACAAAGAGAATTTTAAATAGTCAGCTATTTCATGCTTCTAAAGCTCACAAAACAAGTGTATTCTTTCAATTTTATCCTTTATTCTTGTCCTAGTATACTTTTCATGTGAGTCTTCATTGTTACATATTATGTGACATGTTGTGAAACAAGCTAAAGCCAAGATTTTGGACAGGAAAACAGATAAATAATCATGAGGGAATGAAAATCATTGGAAAAACAGTAATTAATTATGTAATGTTAGCAAAACATTCCTAATTTGAAATTCTTATTTCATTAGGAATATCCAGATTCATCAGTTTTTCCATTTACTGAAGATAGTTAAATATTTAAGAAGATCAATAAATAATGAAAAATATGGCAATATTTGGCAAGAAATAGGACTCAACATAATATTGGTGCTTAGAATTCTTTATGTGCAAGTGGTTTCTATTGATAACAAAGCATCTTAGAATGTCTTCCATTTACAGTCAATACATGTTTCAATCAATGTACATTTGTCTGAGTTTTCTTTCTTCACCAAAGAACATTATGGAGAAATTTGAGCATTTGCTAGATGTATTATGACCAAAGCTAAGAATGAAACCTAAGATGTGCAAATGAATTCCATTTAAGCCATCTTAATAATTTTTTAAATTTTTGCTTGACTTTAAGGAATGAGAGAGAGATTTTAAAGGATGTACTTTTAATTGGGTCACCATCACATACAAACCCTGCAGTCTCCAAAAAATATCTTAAGCAGCACTAATGGATGATTGTCTGTAAGGTGTAAACCATCCTGTTATTCACCAGGAAGCATGTTAGAGTCTGTCTGATAACTCTTCTCCATCAGTTTTCTCTGTCTGACCTGTTTTAGTTAATTGCCATCCTCATCACCCCGTCTTTGCTAGCTGATTTAAAAGTCACTAGTGGGGTTAGAGCAGTGGCTCAGTGGTTACAGCGCTTGCCCTGCATGCACGAGTACTCAGGGTCTGAACCCCCCTGCACCAAGGTACATAGTTAAGTTTCAGAGCAAGGAAGGCCATGTGAACAACTCAATGAAAATTGATTCTCTCTGTCTCTGTCTCTCTCTCTCTCACTCTCTTACTGTCCTCTCTTAAAAAAAAAAGGTTGCTAGTGATCACTGCCTTATTATTTTTATCCATTGAAACTCCTTTTGAAGTTTATCTCCTGACTTCTAAGATGTTACTTTATTTTGCTGACAATTTCTCTAAATTTTCTTGACTGTCAGCTTCTTATCATTTTAATTATTATTCAGTATTTAAGTCACCATTTCCCAGTTTTCTGCTACAGAGATTCTTTTCTCTTTTTGCCATGTTTCTTGGATGTTCACTTATATGTGTTATCTCCAAAATCTTTTCTTACTCTGATTTCCTCTCTTGGTCTTCTGGTTTATTAGGGATCCCCAGCTGGATATTCAGTTGTTATAACCAACTCAGGAGTCCCAAAGTGAAATTACTCTTCCCACCCCCACCACACCTGTTCTTTCTTTTGTATTTCCTTCACAGTAATTATCATGATATATTCAGTAACCTATGATAGACACTAGCATAAACCTGGATACTACCTTGTCTGTCATTTCCTGTGTTCTTTGATCAGGATAATGTGATTTTATTTGGGCCATGGTTGAAGGAGGGAAGTTATTACTAAAGAAATCCTATCTTCATTCAGTCTCCTTTGTCTTTAATTTTCCTATCACTGTACATATCTACCCTTTTCTTAATAATGCATGGAGCCCATTCCTTCTGTTTCCTCTGCACCTTTTATAGCTAGCTGTCCTGAAGTTAATCCTGGACTTATCATATGGGACAGTGATCCTTCCTACTTCAGGAAAGTGTTCTGTTATTGTGTCCATAAGAGACAACCAATAATAAAGGAGGGCCTATTCTGTCTTTGTGTCTTATGACTTTGCAGATCTAAAGGTACGACATGGAAGTGGGGGAAAGCTAGATTCAGATATTTCTGTCTTTTGACCACTATCTTATCAAGAGTTATAAATCACTGAGATTTAACCTTAACAAGTTAGGGCTGTAGTCTAACAAAATAGCCTGATGCATTTTATGGACACTTGCAGAAGACATAAAGATCCTGGATCAGAAATGAAGGACTTCATTACTTATAGCAGTAGCCAGAATATTAGCATCATTATTGATACCTTGCATCCAGGTCACCATGAGGTAGGTAATGTTAAAAGGGTCAGATGATGACTGCACATGCTGTGGTTTGTGTTAGGAGAATCTTTTTCAATGGACAATGTTTTACTCAGCGTTTTCTTTGGTTTGATTAGAAGACCTGAAAAGAGCAATTTTATGAGGATAAGTTTATTTTGGGGCTCAAGGTTTCAGAGGTCTCCCTCCGTAGAAGGCCAGATCCATTTTTTGGGTTTTGAGTCAGGACATTGTGACAGAGGGAAATGGCTAAAGACATTCCATCATGAAGTAGAGAGAGTCCCCTCCCCAGATACAATATATACCCCAAATGCATGCCCCCAATGATGCACCACCTCCAGCTACCCTCTACCTGCCTACAGTTACCACCTGGTTAATCCCTATCAGGATTAATTCACTGATTGGGTTAAGACTCTCATAACCCAATCATTTCACCTCTCAGCCTTCTTGCATATTTAGCTTTTGGGGGACACCTTTCATCTAAACCACAACAGGCAGCATGCCCAGAAGAAGATACTTTCTTCATTATATTGATTAATAAAAAGATCTTCCCTTTACTTCAGAGGGAAACACTCCCTGTCATCTGAGGCTGCATACTGTATAAACATCTTTGATTTGTTAGCATAGAGACAAAGTAGTAAGTGCTTTTGCTCAGAGACTTTCAGAAAAAGAGAATCATCTTGAAACAAATGTCATCTAGCATTCTTATAAAATAGTATCTATGCTCCCCTTATTCCAGAATACTCACATCATTCCCAGAGATTTCATAAATCAGTTCTTTGCTAAGCAAACACATAGCTGCTGCCTGAATTTTGATGGTGAGACACTCCATGCATGCCAAACTGACCTTTGACATCATTTCATTCACCTTAAGTTCCCAGTGATATCATAGTGCCTGGTGCGTGAGAAGTGTCCAATAAATGCTAATTATAGCTGCTTCTCTGTTAAAAATCTAATCTTGCCTCTAATATTATTTCTTAAACTTATATCTTATATAAAATCTTTGGTGATCCAGCCAGCCATATCCTACCCATTCTGATCTTCAGAAATGCATTTGGAGGGGCTGGAGTGGTAGCTCAGTGGTTATGGTGCTTGCGAGGCATGTGCAAGGACATGTGTTCATACCCCAGTACCATGTACACAACAAAGTGTTGGAGCAATGAAGGCCAAATGAAAAATTAAATTAAAATTGATTCTCTGTCTCTCTCACTGTCATTCTCTCTCTCTTTTAAAAAGAAATACATTTGGATAGCATTGTGTGGGTGTATCTAACAACTCAAACTCAGTACGTCTCACACAAGTCTTCTGGGCCTTCTCCCTGTTTCTCCCCCCCCACCCATATATACATGCACTCACCATCTCACAGTGTTCCAATTCTGAGTGAAGTATACAACCACCAGTTTGGCAAACAAAAAATTATGTATTTGGTTCACATCCATCTTTCCTGCCAACATCCCTGATCTGTTTCTTGATATTTCAAATATTTACCTTTAAAAAGATGTCAAGTTCTTTTCCTTCTATCCATTACCACTCTAATCCAAACCATTCATTAGTAACTTTCTCACCCAAACCACTGCAGTGTCTCCTTTTTATCCATATCATTCCTGCCTTTCCAGCTACCCCTACAAATATTTATATCTGGATGAATATGCTCATGGGAACTTCTTAAAAGTTTGTCTGACTTCCTGTTGCCCACAGACACAGACAAAACTCTTTAACAAGAGGACTTCCTGTTGCCCACAAGACACAGACAAAAGTCTTTAATAAGAGCTGTAGATACCTACAAGGTCTGTTCCCTGCTACGTTTCCATTCTCACAATTGCTTCCTTTGACTCCCTCTACTCTAAGTTCACTTAATTCATCTTATGCCAAATATATTTGAGCAAAATTTTCTTCCAAGTTCGAGGGTAAATAAAGAGAAAACACACACACACACATCCTCAGATCTTGTATTTATCTTAAGGGGAGATACAAAAAAATAGCAGGATATAATCTTTTATGGTTGCCATGGTCATTTTTTTATAGCTGCCATGTGATCCATTCTGCCATATGAATGTGCTGCATGTATTGCTGCACCCAGTTCACACAGAATCTCATCCCTTATTTCTCAGATCAAGTATCCCTTGAGTGCCACATGCCCACCCATAATCATAGACTAGATCCATTCTGTTATAAGCTCTTGTAGATCCACATACTTTTCTTCAGTGATTCTTGTCAGGATCATAATTTTATATTGATTCATATGATTAATAGACTGATATTTGTCTAACCCAGAAAGACTATAAGGAACTACTCTAGTTTTTGTTTTCCAAAACATGCATAGGTCTGGGAATAAAACCACATGAAAATAAGCTCCTCAAGGCCAAAGACTTTGATCTGTTTTATTCACTGGTATGTTCTAATCACCTTGAACAGACAGTGAGTAAAAGATTAAAAAAATATATCTCTTTCTCTCTTCCTGCTTCCCTCTCTGGTTTTCACTGTCCCTCGTACCATGCTCTTCCACCTCCTGCCTGCCCTTCTCAGTATTATATAGCATATCATTTCTTGACTTGTTCTTAAATATATCTAGTGAATGTGCCTGGAGATATGTATGTGTATACTAAAAACTTTTTAAAGGGACACTGAGAAATTGAACAATGTTTTTTATATGTATAAGGATAAAGATATAAAAGAACAAGGGTGTTATGAAGTTTTTATGTGTTGGGGTTACCAAATGATAATAAATTGTATTAGAAGATCAACTTGTCACAACTGAGTTATAAGAATACATTTCCTAAATTAGCTTAAAGGTAGCTGGGCATGGTGGTGTACTCCTATAAACTCAGGGGCTTGGCTGAGGCAGGAGGATTACAAGTTTACGGCCAGCCTCAGCAATTTAGGGAGATCTTTCTTGTCTTAAAAAAAAAAATGTAAGTAGCTCAGTAGCTCAATGCCAAAACCCACTCTGTTTTTTTTTTCTCCTAAGAGAGAAGGACAGTGAGAGAGAGAGAGACAGAGAGAATCAATTTTTATTGAGTTTTTCACATGGTTTTCGTTGCTCTGACACTTAGTTGTGTACGTAGGTGCTGGGGTTTGAACCCTTGTACTTGCGCATGCCAGGCAAATGCTGTAACCACTGAGCCACTGCTCCAGCCCCCCCCCCGACTCTGGTTTTAATCCCTAGTATTGCAAAAGAAAAAATAGGGAAAGATTCCTATTCACTGATTATACATATTTTAAAAATGGTATAATGTGTTATTTATATACTATTTCCTGTTAAGATTTATAATTTATATACTAGTTGGATGTGTAATTGAAATATACACAATCTCTGGTCTCATTAAGTAAGATTATTTATCTATATAGCTTGGAAACTGCATATTAAAAAAATATTAATTGCATGCATATTTCAATAGTTATACAGTTTTGATCCTAATGACTATTAAAATATATTTTTTAGATTTCTTTAAGAAAATATTTCAGAAACTTAGTATATAAATTACATACATCTTAAAAATTTATACCTCTAATTTCATGGAAGTGCCTCAATTCAAAATGTGTAAACATTGACATGACAGAATATTAGTTATTTTTTTTTAAAGAAAGAGGGTCAGTGAGAGAGAGAGAGAGAGAGAGAGAGAAAGAAGCAATTTTTGTTTAGTTTTTCATGAGACTTTCATGCCTCAGACACTTTGTTGTGCACATGGTGCTGGGATTTGAACTCCCATACTTGCACATGCCAGGCAAGTACTGTAACCACTGAGCCACTGCTCCAGCCCTGAACGTTAGTTATTTTTAATAAAAATGCTTTCCTCAACCTATTGGCTTAAGTCATTATGCACAAATGACTTTAAATAATTACTAGTGTTTTAAGGTCATGGGACAAATTTATTTTATCTTTCTAAATCAGCTCGTCCAAAGCAAAAGTGAAAGTTTGAACTGGCAAATTAATTTAGTTTTGTTAGAAGTGTATTATTTTCCAATGAATAGCTCATTGTCTTCTATTATTTATGTGCTGGCTAAATTTCATCGATGTGATTCCTTAAAGTATTTTGAACATTTTAATATGTACTATACATTATTGTTTTAAGTATGTTTAAAAATTCACAACCCTTTCTTAAAATTTTCAAAATGTCTTTCAAGTGTCTGCCACATCTGCCACATTTTAATTATACCTTTTCCGTTCTATTTTTATATAAGCTTCTTTCATGTGTTTATATAAGCATTAAAAATTCTTAGCCCGACTCTAAAATATGTATTTATAAGTTCATGGGCTTTGTCTCTGCTAGATATAGTGGAGGGCTTTCATGTTTATTAGTCTGAAGGACTGGGCTCAAGAAAGCTCATTTTTTAAGGCTTGGTGTGATAAATATTTGAACTGGCAAATGCATGTCTTATGAGTAGCGTAAGCCCCATCAGGACCCATTATTCTCAGAAGCAGTATTCTTAGAGAAATCTTAAGGAACACATTCTGAGAATGACTGTTGATGTATTGTATATGATACCTGTTAGAATTCATGCTGATTTGATTGTAACCACAGTTTTTCTTCAGTAAAATACAGCTTTTCAGACATACTGTTTGATCTATGTCCAAAATTGAGTTTTCAAGTTTTAACTTGATATTAGAATACATGTCTTTATCACATTTGCCTCAGGATGTGATGAAATTTTAGGGGACAATATATAACTGTTAAATTTGCTTACATATCTAAGGGGACTTGAAATAACTTTTATGATAAATCTATTTGTAATCGGATATCCCAGTTATGGAGGGATATCTTCATGTCTTGAGTCCTTTTCTGATATTTTCCCATAAGATTAAAAGCTTAAATAGTGTTTTTTAGACTTGGGTGAGAGGAGTCTTGGCCAGAGCTCATTGTGATCTCCTCTGGATGTACCCTCATTAGGAGGCAAGGAGGGCCATAGGGCCAAGTCATGTCCATATAGATGTTGTGCTCTGTGCAAAAGAAAAATCGCTGTACGGGATGCTATGACACTTCTCTTCCCTCCCCTTCATATTTCTAGCCCTCTGAGCAAGACAGGTACACGCTTGCGCATTAGTGCTTCTTCCTCTCTCTGCACCTTCCCGGTCGGTGATAGATGACATCACCAACATAATAGTCCCTCATTGGCTGGAACAAGCCAGTCTGCCGCTTCACCATTGGTCCCTTGGCAGCCTGTTCTGCTATATGAATCCATGCGTGTGAAAAATAAAAAGAGAGAAGTTTTCAAGTTGCCACCCACGTGTGAGACTGACTTTGTTCTTCCCCGGCTGGGAAGAAAGACACCCGAGAAAAGGGAAGGAAGATCCCGCGTTCCGGTTCTGCATTCCGACCGCCTGCATTAGCCCCCTCGTTCCCGCCTCCCTGACCCGTCCTGTTTCAGCTCCCGCGAAACGGCCCAGTCGGTCTGGGTCACTTTGCCCGTTGCCCGCCCCGGAATGCTGCAGGGGGGCAACATATAGACACGGTATACTCCTTGCTGTTCTCTAGAACATATTCTGAGCATGTGACACCCCCACGTCCAACTCATTTGGCCCCTGGCCCACTTTCAGAGCCTGCGTAAATCAATTCTTCAGGTCCATTCTCCTGAGAGTAGGCCTCACTGTGTATGAACAGGTAAGTCAGAAGGCTTCCAAGGAATAGAGATGTGCAGGAGATGCATGAGTGAAATTTGGCAGTGCGATCTGGATAGTCATCTTCTATCGCGTCCCCTCTGCCCGCAGAGAAAACACGACACGCAGTTGAGAGACACACAGAGCAGCAAGCTTCTTTATTGAGTTCCTCTTCTCTTCTCCTCCTCGCCCGAACTCCCTCTCCCCGGAAATCCGCCCACATATATACAGCTCACAGCACACGTGACCGATAGATTCATATGCACCAATGGGCTTCTGACTTTTCCCTAAATGCCACGCAAGCGCACTACAGCCAGCTTCTACTTCATCAAAGAACTGGGCGGCGCCCTAGCCTCAGGCGCCATCTTGGCATGGCGGATCCCGCTCCCGACAGCCTTCCCAAGGATAGATCATACCACAGTCTCTCTACTGTGCAATAGCATACTGGAACTTCTTGCTCCTGTGTAACTCAGCTCTTATTGATCAACTCAGCTCTTATTCCTCATAGCTACAACTCTCTAGCCTCTGGCAAACACCATCGTAGTCTCAACTTCTCTGATACCAGTTCGTTTGACTCCATGTGTGAGTGACATCATGTGGTACTTATCTTTCTGTGCTTGATTTATTTCACTTAACATAATGATCTCCAGTTCCATCCATGCTGTCACAAATGACAAAATTTCATTATTTTTAATGCTACATATATTCCATTGTATGCATGTACCACATCTTCATTCATCAATTGGTGGATGCTCAGCTTCTTTCATTTTTTGGCTAATATGAATGATGCCACCATAAATTTCAGAGCGTGTATGGTCTTCAAGTTACTGATTTAATTTCCTTGGAATATATAGCAAGTAGTAGGAGTAATGGATCATATGGTATTATCTATTTTTAAATATTTGAGAACCCTTCATACTGTTTTCTTTAATGGCTGCATTAATTGACATTCCCACTAACAAAGTATAGGAATTCCTTTTTCTCTGAATTAGTGCCAGCACTCTTACCTTTAGTCAAAAAGTACCAACCGCATACAATAGCATAAAATAGTCATTTCAGCAAATCATGAGAGGACAACTGCACATCCATGCAAACGGACAAAATTAGATTTTTATTTTACAGCATATGCCACCAGTTAACCCAATATGGATCAATGTAAAAGTTGAAATTATAAAACTCTTAGAAAAAAGATAGAAGTAAATCTTTGAGACTGTGAATTAGGCAATGATTTTTTTTTTTTTTAAGAGAGAGTCAATTTTATTTAGTTTTTCATGTGGCTTTTGTTACTCTGACACTTTGTTGTGTACATGCTATTTTCCTACGGACCTGTGTCCTTATGCATGTGAGGCAAGTGCCATAACCACAGAGCCACCGCCATCACCGCTGAGCCATCGCTCCAGCCCAGCAATTCTTTCTTATGTGTGATATAAAAGTTAATCATCCAAACTGGGTGCAGTGGCATATGCCTGAATCCTAGCAGCTCAGGAGGCTGAAGCAGGAGGACTGCAAATTCAAAGCCAGCCTCAGCACTTAGGGAAACCCTGTCTCAAAATTAACAACAACAACAACAATAACAACAAAAAAAAGAGGACTGGGGATGTGACTCTGGTTAAGCAGCCCTGGGTTCAATCCCGTGTTCAAAAAAGAAAAATAAAGTGTAAGAATTAAAGCAAAAAACTTTGCTGTTTAAAAAGTTAAGCACCCCAAAGAAAAAATCTTGATAAATTGGACTACATCAAATTTAAAATTTTTGTGATATAGACAATATCAAGGAGGTAAAAAAATGAAAAATTAGATCCAACTTTTTTTAATCTCGTAAAGGACTTATAGCCATGAATGTGAAGAGCATTTGTGGTATAATAATTTAAAAAACAAATTAAAGATGGGAAATGGACTTGAGTCCTATTTCTTGATAGAACTTATGCAAATTGATAATTTGCTTACTTGAAAAATACATGAAAAACATTGAACACTATTAGCAAAGGAATACAAATCAAATCCTCAGTGAGACACCATTTCACATAAACACTGGGATAGCTAAAATAAACACAGGAAAACAATAAGTGTTGAGGACAACGTAGAGAAATTAGAATCCTCATGGTCGTTGATGGAAGTATAAAATGATAGTTATATGGAAGTCAACTTGATAGTTCCTTCCATTGTTAAGCACATAGCTACTATGTGACTAATTCACCCTACTAATCTACAAAAGAGAATCCATGCATTAGAGATGTTTTCCTCTGGCGTTGGGCGAAGGTGATGATGTCAAAGGGAAAGAAAGGGTTGGTAAATGTTTGCTCCCAATTGAAAAACAGCACCAAGACCTCAATTATGTGTAACTTATAAATCACCTACGTGCATAAAAATTAGAATGCATTTTGGAATAGTCTGAAAAGTAATGGCTGTTTTTCTACTTTGTCTCCAAATTTGGCATTAGTTTAAAAAATAGTGTTTCATGTACTTGAAGCAAAGGGTCTTTATAAGATTTCAGGTAGACTTTAAATATAACAGAGTGACAGTCTCAGGTGAAATATTTATCCTCTGGAAATTATATATTTAAACCTGTTCTTTAATATGCATATACACACTCATTAATTCCTTCTACATACTAGTATCATAGTTGGATATTACTTGCACTATTTATATGCAGTCAAAATATTGAAGGAAGAAAGATGCATTTCTAATTCATGCATAAATGATTCATAAATGCTTCAAGTATATTTAATAAACTTCTCAATTTGTGTTAGTTTGACTTCTGGAAATAGAGAGTGAAGAAATGAGAGTGGTGTGAGTAAGACCAGTAGCAGCACAAAGCCTGACTTTTTTTTGTGATACTTGCAGTGAATGGGAACTGGACAGCCAGCTAGCACTGAAGACAGTGTTTCTTTGTCTTCTCCCAGTGACTACCTCTGTGATGTGCTTAGTGATAAAAGCATTCGAGGAAGACATTGTGCCATAGAGCATGATGAACATGAATCAAGGCATATTCAATTCTACTTGAAAAGCAGTTGACATGTTAGGGACTTTTATTTCCAATGAATAACGACTCAGCTTTGTACAGTATAGGAAGATTGATTTTTAAACACAAGTAATGCCTAAAGTAATTAGACTTCTGAACATCTTGAAAATAAATTAATACAAATTCAAGCATATCTGGTCGTAACTTTTCTGTAAATTTAGTCTAAATGCTGAATCAATGTTATTTCATTTAACTATTCCAGTAGATGCAGGTTTAGAAAAAAATCTTTTAATCTGAACCAAATCAACACAATTTTTTTTTTCATCCCCAGAGCATTTTATTTTTTATTTTGAGACAAGATATTGATAAGTTGGTTAGGGCCTTGCTAAGTTCCTGAGGCTGGCTTTGAACTTTTTTTTTTCCCACATTTATTAGAAGTATATTGTGATACAGGATACAGATAAGGAGGAAACATTGTCAAAACTGTAGCAATCATTGTGTATAAACTTTGATAACCAGGGATAATGCTAACACATAGATAAGCTACTATGGGTTTCATCTAATGCAGCTTCCCCCAGAAGAACTCATGTGTTAAATGGGTATCTAGTGTAGGAATAACATCGGCTTCTGGAATGGTTCCCCCATCTTCCCCGTCACCAGACTCCTATGAGTTCTTCATATA
>PVKS010017270.1:0-42353 GCA_004027875.1 Aplodontia rufa | reverse complement strand
CAGTGGGCCGCCCGACCCTGAGCAGGAAGCGGGCCCTGAATTCTCCCGCAGGGCTCCGCCCCGTCGGGGAAAGCAGAAGCGAAAGTATTTGCTGCCTCTGAGGTGCCCCTGCCAAGCCACCCTCCTCCCCAGCCCGGGCTCAGGATCCTCAAATGCGGCCAGGGAAGGAAAGGGGCCTGGCTGTCAGGCCTGGGGCAGGGCCAGAGGACCCCTTAGGCCAGCAGGGCCAGCCTCGTTTACACAAACTGCAAAAAATGCGCTCAGCCCTCAACTGCTCTGCGCAGCTCCCCGTGGAAGGACGGCACGCGCACGTGGGCCGGGGGCTGCAGGTCTGCGCTTCCCCTCACTGAGCGGATGGGGAAGCCAGGAGCTTCCACGTTCTCTAGGGCCAGGGGAGGGGCAGGTAGGTCCTGAGATCAGAGCAGGGCTGGCAAGGGCAGTAGAGCCCAGTGTCGGACCCCAGACGGAAAGTTCCTAGCATTTCTAGAAATCAGTCCGCGGTCAGGTCCAAGGCCCTGGGGCTGGAGACTGAGCCAGGTTAGGGACAAGGCTGATGTTTTAGGTGCCTTGACTACGGGCTGGGCTGCTATGCAACATAAAGGGACGTCCGGGTATCAGAGAAGTCACTAGACTCTTGAGAGGGCAGGGACATCTCAGTGGAGGAGGGTGGAGGTGGGAACCTGGTGGTCTAGAAAGGAAAGGTGGGGGACCTCTGCCTCGGAGTCACGCCTGTCCTGGTGTCTTCATTCGGCTTCTGATTCCACAAAGAATAAGAAGGGGACGTTCTCTATGCTGGCGCAAAATCTAACAAAGGCACAGGAGCCAAGAGCGAATGAGACTGGAGCCCCAAGACACAGCCAGGGCTTCAGGCTGCGGGCAGAAGCGTGGGGCTGAGTGGGGACGCAGGGGCGGTGCGGGCAGCACCATGAGCAGTGGGCACAGGCAGGTGAGGATTCAGGGCGGACGCTCTGACGTGATGCTTTCAAATCACGGTCCACTGAACCCGACTTCTGGCTGTGAACAAGGGTGCTTCCCCCGCGCATTTGAAACTTTTGGGGAAGGAGGTTTCTATCATTGCTCTGCTTATCTTGCCACCACTGAGATTCGGGCAGATTGCAGGCGCTGATGACATCTTTTCCCATGGGCAGGGTATTGTGCCTACAGGCTTCACCCGTGTGAGGGACTCTCACGGGTGTCTGTCACATGGCTCTGTCTCGTTTGGTGGGGCAGAGGGACTGGTACACTGAGCCTCGTTGGGCACAGCTGTCCTCTGTCCATCCTCTTTGGGGCATGATGGGCCACACAAGCCCTGGCGCAGACTTCCCCAGCCTGTTCTAGCAACTCCCCTCTTTTCTCTCTGTTCCTGGGTAGTAGGCTGCCCCAGGTCACTGCAGATCTGGGCACTGACATGAACGTGCAGGCTTTCTCTGGGTCTGCTAAGATTAGCACCTGCCTGGACTTAGAGACCAGTGGTGGTAGCCGGGCTTGGGCTGCTCCTGCTAGGAGGGCAGGAGTCCTTCACATTGGCCAGGGTTGGGGAAAGCTGGCCCACACCACACTCCTCAGGAGTGAACCTCCGTAGGTCTCCTCAGACAGTTGCTTCTGATCCAGAAAATGACAGAACCACCCAGGACAAGAAAGGGACAGGCCTGGCTTAAGAGGCTGGTGGCCGCGGTTTTAAAATTCCTGACGCCAGGGTAGAAGGACTAACAGAGCACCTGGGCGTCTCTGCAGCTGTGCCGAGCACTGGCAGTGGGACAGTCCCTGCTGTCCTGGAAGTGTTCCAAGCTCCCAGAGCCTGGAAACCAGGGAGCGGGAGAGGCAGCAATTGAGGGGGGTGGCAGGGTGATGGCTTTGTGAGCCTCACCAAGAGCAGCTATGGTTCAGACCTAAGAAGCAGGGGATAGGAAGGTGTCTCCTCAACCTGTACATCCCTTAGGGACAAGAGATTTGTCTGAGATGAGGAGTCAGCATCCTAGCCTGAAGTTCGAGGACAGGAGCAACCACACAAGTATGGCCATTGGGCACAAGTTCAGAGAAACTGGCTGCCCTCCTGTGGGTGTGCCCACGGAGAGTGACAGGCAGTCACCTCCAGTGTCTCCTTCTGGGAAGCAGCTCAGTGACAAGCATGAGGAACCTGTCCCCTCCCTGTCTCCTCCCTGCTTCTGGGGGAGACTTTTCTGACTGGGGCTTGGAAAATGGGGTGAGTCTCCTCTTGTTGGATCTTCCGGCAGCCACTCATCTGCAGAGACAGGGCTGTGCCACCACCTCCAAGATGGAGCATGCAAGGACTGGGGCCAGCATGGGGCTGGGGCCCTGTGGATGACTGGGGCAGCCTGAGGCCAGGTAGACAAGGCCAATTCTGAGATTAGGCTATGGGGATCACTTTATCTCCACGCATGTCAGCAAGGCCCCCAATCCTACTTTCATTAGGAATAACCCAGTTTAGTTGACACCCCCTCCCTCAGCATCTGCCTCCTTTTTACACATCTCTCAGTTGGTTTAGAACTCAGGTGGAGTAAGAGGATGACATACTGGTGGCCTCCACTGCCCCCCAAAACATGTTAAAGGCCTTGGCCTGTGTCCCTCTCCTCCAGTCCCCTTCTTCCTGTGTCCCACCTAGGTGAAGAGGCTGGGGAACAGAGCCCCTTGCAATTGTGTAATTATGGTGCAATTGTTCCCTGGGCTCAGTGGATTCTCAGGCGCAATATTGGGGTTTTTAAGGACTGTGGGGAGTCTAAGCCTGGCTCCTTCCCCACCCTGCTCCTTTCTTAGAAGAACTTCAGTGACTGGAGTAAGGGGGTGGAGCTTGGGACATCCCTTTGCAAGATGCAAGAGCGATGGTTGGAGGTGGAAAGGTGACTATTTCTATTGGAAGAAGAGAATTTGTGGAAAAGGAATGGATAGGAAGAGATAGAAGAGGGACTCTGGGGAGTGAACAGGGAAGGGAAGCACTGAGAACATGGGAGGTCCATCTGACCACCTTCTGAGGGTCTGCAGACCAGCCACGAGAAACAGCCCCCGGCAAGCCTAGGTCCCTGTGCAGCAGAAGAGAGGAGGTTGGCCCAGCACCACGTCTCCAGTGCCTGCCCGCAGTCTGCATCATCACCCGTGGCCCTTAGGTGTGGCCTCTGTTGTATCCACAGTGGACAAGGACAGGTATACACTGTCCCCTGGTTACTTATGGACAGCACCAAAATCCCTGAAGCCCAATTGATGCCAGGTTTTTTGAGATGAGGCTGGAGTCTCTGCTCCCACTGGCGAATGGAGTCTGGGCCAACTACAGTTTGCAGCAGCCAAAACAGCCCACTTCTAGTGTTTGCAGCGATTCCCAGTTAAAACCGGGAATTTGGGCTGGCCTCAGGTGTCTGCAGCTGAAAGTGTTAGCAACTCTCCAGCTAAAAGCTGGGTGTTGCAGCTCTTACTGTGGTGGAAATTCACCCTGGGAATTCGGCACCAATCTTCTGGGTTCTTGTCTCATGAATTTGAGGAATAAAATCCAGGGACAACCATGGAAGGACAAGTAAAAGGAGTAGCATTTATTTAAGGAAGAAGAGCAGAGACTCTGCAAGGCGGAGGGGCACCTGGAAGCAGGACACCGTCTAGTGAAGATCAGGCCAGGGGTTGTATTGATTTGGGGTATGAGCGTAATTAACATTCATTCTCAAAGCAGGCTTTGAGAAATGCATCTACATCATTGGTTGAAACCTATGCAAAGCAGGCATTGAAACTTAGTAGCAAAGTCATTCGTTAAAATCTATGCAAAACAGGCATTGAAACTGGTCAAGAACACCATTGGTTAAAATCTATGTAAAACAAAAAGTGGCAAATACTTCCTAGTTCCCACCTGCGACCACCACCATCTCTTAGTTGAGACAAAGGTGAGCCTCATGGTCTTTTTGCATTTGAAGGCCCTGAGCATGCCCTGTCAATCACTCTCTACCAGCTACTCTTAGAGGGGGCCCTTTTTCCTGTCCTGACTACGTAGCCATTTTACTATCTCTCCTAAAACTGTCTCACAATGACACCACTCTTGCCTCTTTCCCCGGTCCCCAGTCAGCGAAGCTGGGCCCAGACTGTGCACGCAGCCCTCTCATTTTGGCTGCAGACAGTCCCTCTCACAGCTGCCCACAGCCCATTTTCCTCCTGGACTTGGCTCCAAGTCTACACTTTCCTCTAGCGGCCTATCTCAGTATTACATTCCCCTTACACCTGGGTTCCTTCCTCTTTTGGTAGAGACAGAAACTGAAAAGCTATCTCTTACAAAAACTATCCAAATACCTTGACATTTGTGGTATAATTGCTGTTATTTCCTCCTAAATAAAGGTGAATCAATTAAGGGATTGATTTTTGGGACAATTTTAATATTTGGCAGTTCATGGTCTTATCTGGGCTTGTGGCCAACAGAAACTCATGATTCAAATCCTGAGGGAGGTGCTAATGTGGCTTTCTCTTCCCAGAAAGCTGCATTCTACCTGGTAGGCCCACCTCCCTCATCCTGAGGTCTTTTCCAAGCACAGAGATCTTGATGATTTAAAACATGTTTAAAAAACTATCTGCAAAAGCAGGTGGCGTAGAATGAAACTATAAGAAAAACCATGAGACTCAAAGACTGCACTGTGCTGTAGAGTTCAGGAATTGCCCTCTGCTAGCCCAGCCTCCACACATGTTTCCCTTGGTGTGGTCCTCACCTTTTTCTGCCTTTTGGGTCCTCTGACTCCAGAAGGACTTGAAACCAAAATGTCTTAGCTTCACCCAACTGTTACTTAGGGTCCTACCTCTCTGACTCAGAAACAGCCACCTGCCACAGAGTCCCTAATTTTGAATATTCTGGGATTCCCAGTGGTATCTTGCTATGGTCATGAGTCAGTGCCAGGAAGCACTCACTGCCCGCACTCAGAGATCTAGAATTGGGTGGCTCCACGCTCTTCATACCCCACAAGATGGAACTGGGGCTGCAGGTGTCTGGCCTGCCCTTGGAGACAGGGAGAAGTATTTCATTGTGGTCCATCTGCTATCTCCCAGCGAGTCTCAGAGTGAGCACCACAGGAGCAGAGGAAACAACGTGGCTGGGGTGAACCAGAGAAAGGGACAGTTGAGGCCCGTGACAACTTAAATGAAAAACAAAGCTGTTTATAGAGCAGCCATTGCAAATATTTCTGACAATCCCTCCAAGTGCCCATTATTAATGGTGAGCTGGAATGACTGCTGGAATTTACTGGATCTTGGGAGAGCGAGCCAGGTGAGGAGCATGTGGTGAGAGGTGGCCTCTGCTCAGCACATGGAAGGTGTCCCTGGGCAGCTGCCTTCCACTTGTGTTAGCTTGTAAGTGGGTGCTTTTAGCAAGTGGAGAGTTCATGGTAGGGAACTCCGTGAACAGGATAAAGAAATGATGAAGGGAAGGGTAGTTTCATGAAGACTTAGTGGTTAAAGATAGGAAATGAGCTGTCCTAAGGTGACTCAACCATGGAGGAGGATCAATCCATTGCTGCTGCATAGAGGACTTGGTGTCCTGAGAATATTTATCCTAAGTATATTTCTAATAAGTACCATTGCACACCTGCTGGCCAGCATCTGGGGGAGATGTATAGGGAAGGGGTGAAGCCTGCTTTACCCAGGGGGCCACTTTCTAGAAAATGTGGTATACTGGAGATGGCTGAGCTGAACACCTGGGCTTTCCCAGGGGACCTGTGTCCAGGGCCAAGAAAGTCCTACACAGAGAAAAATCAGACTTCATAAACCATCAATCATAATAGCTCTGGTTTAGGGGAACTCCAAGATAAAGTCTACTGAGCTCTCCCCTGGGCCACAGAGGTCTCTGAAACGAGTGGGCACTTCCCCTGCCTGCTGCTCCTGCTGCTCACAGATGCGTGGTTGTGCTTGTGGAGCAGGTGGGCATCCAAATGGGCCCCTGAACGCTAGCACAGGGTAACCACTCGGTTTGACCAGGTCGTGAAGTGGCTCTGGGAACCCATGCGAGTGTCCCAAGGGCTCTACTGGGCCATTCTGGTGCCCTGCTTTGCTGGACATCCTTGTCTCACCTTGCCATTAGGCTTCTCAGGTAAAGTCAGACTTCACAACTAGCAGGTGGAAGAGTTCTACAGGAGCAGGTGGCCTCCAGGGCCTGCTGGTACTGTGATTTGGGGGAGGGTAGGACATTTGGCATGGTTGTGCTGGTTCTCAAAACAATGACATTGAAGTTGAAAACTCACCCATCTCACTTAACATGGGCCTGTTTTCCTGGGGTACAGAGAGGACAAATGTAAGTGCTCTGTACTCAGATGACATTTCTCAGCCACTGACCAGCTGAGAATGGCTGGTGGGCTCAGTTTACTTGGTGACATCCTTAAATCCAGGGAGCATGGAGACCCTTCTGCACTCTCCCACATGTGTTGTCTATGGCCTGTGGCCCCCTCTCCTCTGAGTAAATTTAAGAGGTGTTTAGCCCATTGAAAGTGGAGCCATGGTGAATGAGGGGGCCCACATGTACCCAAGGATTCCATGTTCAGCTATGCTGACAATGAGGGTATCCTTGAACATTGTCTACAAGAACCCAGCATTGGGAGTTGGGTCCTTGCAAATGCTTTGGCCAGTGGGGCCAGGATTTACCATTTGTTATTCAGGCAACATACAATGCAGGAACCTGAGGGCTATTTCTTTTATTTCCTGAATAAACACATGTAAAGACAACCAGCTGGCTCCTATACAGAACCCCAGGCCACACAAAGTTTTGCAAAAACCTCTAAGAGCAGACATGTCCAGGGGCTTATAGAGTGTGTCTGCGTGCTACGTACAAGCTCTGCAGCTACAGCCTCAGTCCATCCTCACAGCCCACAGAGAGAGAATCTAGAAAACACAGACCTAGTCTGAGGCTACGTACACTCTTCCATTCCCACATACCCCGGGGTTCGGGGCAAAACGTGAATGATGATGTCTGGAGGGAACAATCCCAGTTTCGATGCAATATAGAAACACGTGGTTTTGTATCAGATGGAAAATTGCAGACCAGAGGATCTGAGTCGAAAGGTCCGAAGGTTACTGCAAGATCTGGCCGGCATCTGGTCAGTTACGCTGTTCCACAACCCTCCCCACGCCCGCTGCCTCCCGCCTGCATCTACACTGGATGGGCAGCCCATTGCCTTCTCTTGCTTGAACCGAAACAGAAAACTCGCCTGAGCAGGTAATTCTCACGGTTGGGCTCAAACTGCGCTGTTTGTGTGCAGCAAACCCCAGCCTTCAGATCAGATGGATTTCAGCTTGCCCCAAGTAGCAGCCAGAGACTTGGGAAGGCTTATATGCAGAATATGGATTACTTTCCATGAACCTGTCTTTTTTGGCATTTCTCCCTCAATCCCCAGAGAGCCTGGTTACCCTGGGCTCTTCCCCTGGCTCTACCAAGCAGAAAGAAGAGCTTTCTATCACAGTTTTAGGCCACCCCAGCAGGACTGTGGCTGCTCTCAGGCGCAGGCAATAAGAAACAGGAAGTGGATCCCCCAGTGGCTGCTTTGAATTTCAGTTTCTTTCCAAAGTCCACCTACCTCTGTTCTCTTTGCAGAGGCTTCCAGCAGCTGGTTTTTTGAACAGCATCCAGAGTTTTTAGCTAGTTTGGGACTTTGGAGGGGAGATCCTAGCATGCTCCAAGTCATCGAGTCCCCCAAACTTGCCTATATGGCATGTCTGAATCTTTGAAATTTTTCTCTCTCACCACCCAGAGTACTTGCGATTTACCAAGGCGTTCAGAATCCTCAACACTTCCAGCTCATCAGATCCATGAACATACTGTCATGGACAGAGTGAGCAATGCAATGCATGGCAATACCTGGATGAGCTATATTGTAACAGAAAGCAGAATTTTTTTGCTCTTGAGCAAGACTACACAAGTATACTGTTGTCCAACCCATATAACTGCCGTGTGTGTCCCGATTACACACTCAGGAGCTGGGGGAATGATTGCTGACTGGCTCTGTGGATTTAGTAGACCCCATTGTGAGATGGACATTACCTGACCTCCATATACTTTAGCAGGGGACCAGGATGGTGTTTGTGTCCCCAAATACTTGCACCCCCTCCAACACTGTGTTCCCCAATACTTGGAGGATCCATGCATTTCCTTTCCCTGGCATGTGCTTATTTGAAGAAGTGGCCATAGAGTCTTTTGGGTCCTTCTTTCTGAGGACCTGCCCTCATTGCCATCAGCAATGGGTCTCACTGAGAACTGGCTCAGATTTGGAAATGAGGTGAGGGATCTAGACTCTTCATCGAGGAAGCTGCCCACAGCCTTCAAATCACTTTTGGTGATGTTTATGAAGCAGTATCCTCATCGACCGAGATTCCTGAGGACCATATCCTCATCATGGATGGTCTTCCCATGGTAGAAGAGCCACTCTAGGATGACACCTCTCCTGGGCTCTTTCATCCTGAAGCCTGCACAGTATTCAGGTATCTCTATTCCACTTAATGTGTACCACAGTTGTCCCAAACCTGTGGTAATCACCTGTGGCATACTAGAATCTTCACCATCTATCAGGACAATTAAACTTTGTGGCACAGAAGAGTTCCCCTGTATCAACAATTCCCCCTTATCCCATTTTATATTTTACCTTTATTGATCCAGGTTCTACCAACAAACACAATCTCCTAGCTCCTGATGTTGGCCAGTCCTCCATCGCCTTTGAAATATAAACCGTGTCATAATTTTGCAGGCCCACCCATGACTTGTCCAGCTGGGACATGCTGAGAGGCCCCTGCAGTGTCTTGTGGGGAGTAGCTCCCTCTTCCTATTAGGAGGTTCAAAGGGTGTCTATAGTTCAAACGTCTCATATGCATCTACCTTAATAGCCCTATTCTGACTTTCAGGGCCTTGACCTTGGCACAAAGCTAAGAATTCAGTCTTCTGTGGAGTTCTGCCATTCCTTTTTTTTTTTTTTTTTTAAGAGTGAAGGACAGTGTGAGAGAAAGAAAATCAGTTTTTTTTTAAAGATTTTTTTTTTAAAAGAGAGAGGGACAGTGAGAGAGACAGAGAAAGAGAGAAACAACTTTATTTAGTTTTTCACATGGCTTTAGTTGCTCCAACACTTAGTTGTGTACGTGGTGCTGGGGTTTGAACCCGGGTCCTCGTGCTTGTCAGACAAGCGCCGAAACCGCTGAGCCACTGCTCCAGCCCGAGAATCAGTTTTTATTTAGTTTTTCAAATGGCTTTCGTTGCTCTGACACTTAGTTGTGTACATGGGTGCTGGGGTGTGAACCTGTGTTCTTGCGCATGCCTGGCAAGTGCTGTAACCGTTGAGCCACCGCTCCAGCCCCAAGTTCTTCCATTCTTAAAATCAAGACCTGCAATAGGTCCAGACACAGATATAAGGGCCTCTTGGCTTTAGGCTGATCTAAGCCTGATATTTACTGTTTTCAACACATTAGCACTAGCACCAAACCCAATAGTTCTTATAGTTCCTTTTTCTACCTTCTTACATATGAGACAAATTGCATCAGCTAGTATACCTCTTTGCCTGTCGCTCATCTGGTTTCCTACCGTTGAAAGTTTGACAACTGTACTCTTGTAACATCCCGGGGTCTATTATTTTTCACCTATCCCCTAGGCTGGACAGTGATCCAACTCCCAAATCCCATCCTGAAGAGTTTGCTTTCTAGGGCCATTATCTTAGGGTGGGTTCCTTTTGTATGGTTTGGATCTGGGGTTTCCCAGAGGCTCACATGTTGAAGGCTTGGTCCATGATGCAGCAATGTTCAGAGGGCATCAGTTTGGGGAAGTGTTTGGACTGTGACCTCTGTTGGCAGCTGAGCGGACTATTGGGAGATGGTGGAAAATATAGGTAGTAAAGTCTGGTTGGAGGAAGTAGGTCACTGGGGGCATGGCCTAGAAGGGCATTTCTTGTCCCTAGACCACTTCTCTCTCTGCTTCTAGGCTGCCATGAGCTGACCGCTTTCCTCTGCCAGGCCCTCCCGCCATGATGCTCTGCCTCACCTCAGCCCCAAAGCAATGGACTCAGGCCACCATGGACTGAGACCTCCTAAATTGTGAGCCCAAACAATTCTTTTCTCCTCTAAGTTGTTTTCTCAGGTATTTGTTATAGCGATGACAAGCAGACTGACACACAGTCCTCCAGAAGCAGAGTCTGAAGCCAAGTCTCTTAAGGCATTGGTTTATTGTGCAGTTCTCTCAGGAGAAGAGGAGCAAGGAAAGCAACATAATGTGGTGGGGCAGCAAAGCCAGCTGGACACTAGCTCCGGCCTGATTCCACGGGAGCAGTGGGCCACCACATCCTTGCTTCCTCCTTAAGGCTGGGGGCTGCAACTTCCAGCTGAAGCTGGCTCCCAATGGCCCAGGGCCATCCTTGGGATGCTGGAGTTAGCAGATGACACTCATTGCAGCAGGGCTGGGCAGACTTTGCCAGAAAGAGAGATTGTGCCAGGGCGACAACAGCATTAACTCTTCTTGTTTGTTTCCTGAATAGCAAACACTCCCTTGAAATTCTTCTCAAATTCATTCTCCAGTCTAAGTCCCATTTGGCCAAACTTGCGGTACTGGAGAAAAATACAATGATGACAGATGTGATGATGTTCATTATCAGTGTTGTTAGACACCTGGCCACTGAGAATGGTCAGGACTCCCATTCAATATGCTACGTTACACTAACCAGTTTAAACTTGAAAACTCACGCAGCTAAGAATAACTTCTCTAGCCTTCCTTATTAACTAAAAGAAATGTGAAATGTTTGCCACGCTTGGGGACCATTACTTACTGACTTTGGCTGGTTCACTTCAGTGAGAACTAGAAAAATAATCTGTTCTTTGTAACAATTCAAATAGAAGATGTACATGAGGTGAGACCAACATCTCTTCCTTCCTCGTCATCCCTATTCCTCTCTAGGGATTGCTGTTAACTATATACGGTCCTTGCACATATAAAGGAACCTAGAATTTAGAATTATTATTTTTTTGAACCCAGGGGCGTGTAACCACTGAGCCACATCCCCAGCCTGTTTTATTTTATTTTGAGACAAATTCTATCTAAATTACTCCCAAACCGCTGGGATTACAGGTGTGCACCTGCCAGGCCCAGCAGAGTTTGGGATTTCTGAGAAGTTTGGAGGAATTTGGGGGGAACGTAAGAAGCACAAACTGACTTGAATGCTGAGTTCCCCTTCTGAATGTGTGGGATTAGGGAGGACTTAACTGTTCTCTGTGTGCTTCTGTTGGAGAGGTGGCGACTAAGGTCTGGAGGGCCTGGCAGTGTTTTTGGTTGCAGGGACACCATCTGACTCACTGTTACTGAAGTCTTCAACTGAAAGAATCACTCACTTCCAGAGGCTGGCTTGTTCAGGCTTGTTATAGGAAGACGAAGGAAACTAAACTTTCCGGGTAGCAGAGAATGAGGAGCAGAGCCAGCCAATGGGAGGAACAGGAAACGGAAATGGAAAGAGAGGGCCGCTTACCTTGTATGAGGCCCTGTGGTTCTGAAAGATGAGGCGCATGTCATGCACAAACTCCTGCACTCGGTAGTAGCTCTTTTCATTCAGCCTTTTCTTGATTTTGTCTAACCACATGGATTCCTTCAGATCTTGAGAAGTCTCCCTCATCTGCTGAACAAAAATACCAAGGTGAGAGCTACTGGCATAGCTTAGTGCTGACCTGCTCTGGATTCCCATAAAACCCAGTGGGAACACAAGGCAGGAGCAACAGTTTGTTGTCACACTCCCTGAGGACTGAGGTCACAAATCCCACAGTAACTTCACAGCTACTTCACAATGCGGTGGCTTGTGCTCATGGCTGCCTGCTGTTACTTACGTAATAATAATATGGAATCTTGGCAAAAAAGGAGCTCTCAGAACAGCAATAGACCTTCAAGAGGAGGAACTCGCATTTCTACAAGAGAAGTAGGAGGTCAGTGACACAGCTTAGAAACAGAGCCCATGTGCAACCCAGAGAAGGCATGACTCATGCCCTGCCCCTTTCCAGGAAGATTCCCCAAATGAGGGTAGGGGCTGAGTGACTTTTTTTCTGTAAACTTGTTTGGAGTAAACATGATATCAGCATGACAGACGTGCGGCTCAGAAGAGAGGGCTCCCTTTCCATCCCAGCCTCTGCTCCAGCCTGCTGGTGCTTTTCACAGAGAAGGGAAAGGAGGGGCTTGGGGTGTCCATGGACTCACCAACTGTTCCTCAGCATGCATACACCTCTCTAGGATCTCTGATTCCCGATGACTCCGCTGTCTTCCTAAGGACTCTATCCCACAGAAAATGCAGCTCCACGGGGTACTGAGAGGTTGTACAGAAAGTGAGCAGAGAACAAGGCCCCTGAAACAGCTGTTTCCATGACGGCCATGTCCTCCTTTCAGGAATGGCTGCTGCACTAGGCATCCCGGGCAAAGGGGACACTCCCAGAGTGGCCAAGACCCCCACATGGCACCTTGAGCTGTCAGCCCCCTTTCCATGTATGGCAGAACCAGGAGGTCAGTCCTTGGAAAGTTGTGTCCTGATGACTAATAGGATGTCCTTTTTCCTACTGGGAGCACAAAGAGCCCTGTGTGGGAGGCCCGAGTTTAAGAAACTGGGTTTTAACCCCTGGGGACCTTGGACCTCCACCAGCCCATTGAAACTTGATGGAACGTGGGAACCAATCATGTTTTTTTCCTGAATAAAAACAAAAGGGAAAAAACTGGCGTTTCTCACCCCCAATTCCTTGGACACCAGTCCCTATTGCAAAACTCTGAAGAAAGGACAGTAATAGTTGGCTAAGGGCCCCAGTCACCAGCCCTGCTTCCAGGGGAGGGGTTTCTGATGACACTCAGGATGCTAATGGCCTGTGCCGGCATCTGGATCATGCTGCTAGATCCTGGTCCCTACCAGGATCTAGATGCCTGTTCCCTCCCCATCAAGACACAAAAAGAACTCTGCAGGGGAGGGTGCATGCCCATTGGAAGGCTCCCAACAGGAGACAGAGAAGGAATCACACACCACTCACTTCTCAGCTTCCACCGGTGGAATGTGACAGTCCCTGTGGAAGGCTCTGGAGCAAGTATCACAGCAGAACAGCAGCCCCCAACCCCGGCACACCTCACAGACGTCCGAGTTTCCCAGCTGGAAGGGAAAACAACAGCCTCATTACTGGGACTGCAAGACCCCTCAAAGCCACTGTCATGGGGATCCAGAACACATGCCCTTTGTGTGAACCCGCATGGACACACAACCTTCTCCATGGGATACTAAGGAACACCTTGGAGTAGAGATTTCAGACAAGACATTCTGGTCTGCAGGAGAGTTCAGGAAGAGGAGACCATGTGTCAGACCAGACAAGTGTTCCTCATGAGGCCAGAGATTTTAACACAGAAAGACTAGCTACAAAACAAGATGATGATTTAGGAGGAATCTGAATATTTTGTTATTAACTTGCAGAAAAAAGTTCCTAAAATAAAGTGTTGGATCCATTTGCTTATATAACAATGAAGACATTGACTCATTAAAGTGTAATGTACTAAAATTTATATATGAGGGATACCCTTCTGAGATATCACTACATCCCATAGTCTTGGCCGTAAGCTCTCTGTGAGTTGAAGAAAGAGTCTGGGGAGGTGTTGGACTGTGAGTTCGGAGTGTATGAATTAATCAAAGATGAAAAGGTGCTAATAATCATTTTGAGATTTGTTTGGGGCTCTTGGGTGAAAATACTCATTGGGTGAATTGGGATTGTGGTCATTTCTTTTGTTTTTAAAAATGGCCATACATGAGAAAATGTTGGGGCCCAAGGAGCTTCATTCCAAAGGCTCCTGTTTAATGTCATGGGGGATCCTTAGGCACATTCCCAATTGGAGACTGAGATTGCTCTGACATTATTCTTATCATCAGTGCAGACTCACGGATCATCGTCAAGAAACTGATGACTCCTCTCTCCCAAAGAACAAGGAAATGATGGAAGCAACACAGCTTTCAGAATCTTGCAACCCTAACCTTTTAAACCAGGTATTTGAATCCTTGGCTGCCCCTTAGAATCTTCAGTGGAGAACAGATAAACTCCCAATGTCCTGGTCCCAATACCTGAATCATTCGGTCTGGGTTGGGACAGCATCATCATTATATTTTAAGTCACAAAACAGGTATTTCTGTGCATCAGAATCATCTGGGGGTCTTTGAACAAGTCATCAAGTCCAAGTCATAGTTCACACTAGTTCAGAATTTCCTCCAGGGTTGGGATCCAGGCAACAATAATTTTCAAAGCTCTTCGGGTGATGCTACAGTGCAGCCAAAGATGGGATTCAGGCGAGCCAAGGATGGAGATAACAGTGTTGTTATTGGCCTTAATATCTGTCCCAGGAAAGATTATCAGGGGAGAGGCTACCTTTGCTGGGCACTTTCCCTCTGCTTCTCCCTGTGACTCTTGGCTGTGGACTGTGTGACCTAATCCTGTCTACATCCATCCCCACCAGCCACTCAACTGCTGGACTCCAGGGCTGTTTTGAGGATTGAAGACTCCCTCCATGGGACAAGGGTAAAACCTGTTTTGGATAAGATCGAAATATGGTTGGGGGATTGCTCCAAGGTGTGTGCGAGACTACTTTGCTCTCCCTCCTCTGCAGGGTATCCTGACTGCAATATGCTCTGAAAAGCTGAAGTGGCCTAAAATGTGCATGTCATTGCCATGAAGGAATCCCAGGATGATTTAGCTTGAAGAGGGAGCCATCCATGATCTGGGCAGACCCCACAGCAGGCGGCCACATGGCAAGCAGAGAATGGACAGGCCCATGGGATCAGAAAGGTGTGCACATCACTGAGTGCCAGCCGAGCATTGGAATAAAAGCGCCCTGTGGTTTGCGAAGTGGTGATGGTTTCAGTCCTAATCAGCATCGCTCCCTTATGGCTCCCTTGAGACTTGTCACAGGGGCTCCATGAAGAGCCCAGAGCCCACTTCCTGTGTGCATTTCTCAGCAGGACTCCTTAGTCCACAGGGTCCACACCTGGAACTCGCCAGCTGGGCCCGGCCGCTCCCTCTGGCTGTGTGAGTGGAGGGTAAGGGCTTTCCTTTCCCTCCCCGCTGCCTTCTTTAAAGCGCTCCTTTCCTCTCAAACCTGCTGCGCACCCCTCACCTTCAGGCCAGCCCTGACCATTCCCGCATCAGATTCCTTCTCTAGAGAGCCCAGTGGTCTAGAGCTCTGCTTCCCACACCCACTTTTGAAGGGAAATGAGGGCATGGGAAGGTTTCCATTGATACAGATGGAAAGGATGCTTTCAGCGGGGACAACCAGCCTCAGACCCAGCTCTCTGGCTGAGGGGATGCACCTGATATTCCTTGTTCACTGCACACAGCAACGTAGTCCAACCAAGAATGAGTGCTTTTCAGGGAAAAGGGGTACGATACGGTAAATGTACCTGGGAAAAGGCTGGGTTCTGGGGATGATCTGGGAGTTGGTACTTACATAAGGATCCGCTAAGACATGGTCGTGAGACTCCAGCTTTCTCTGTTGAAAGAAAAATATCAAGTAACCTTATTGAATGTGATATTTTAATCTATCACTTAAACAGTCATATTTCAAGGGATTCAAGTAACCGTTATTTTAAAAAGAAATTGAATTGGCAAGTCCCTGGGCTGGTTTGGCTTCAGAACTTTGTTTCCATATTAAAAAAAATAAAGGATGACTCAGCTATCCCGGTCCTGGGGATCTTCCCATAAGATCTAAAATCAGTATACTGCAGCGACACAGCTACATCAATGTGTACAGCAGCACAACTCATAGTAGGTAAATTATGATCAACCCAGATGCTCATCATAGATGAATGGATTAAGAAAATGGTATACAGGGCTGGAGTGGTGGCTTGGCGGTTACAGCACTTGCCTGGCACATGTGAGGACCCAGGTTCAAACCCCAGCACCACATGCACAACTAAGTATCAGCAAAGTACAGGCCAGATGAAAAATAAAATAAAATAAAATTGATTCTCTGTCTTTCTCTTTAAAAAAAAAAAGGAAATTGTGGTATATATATATATATATATATATATATATATATACAATGGAGTTGTACTCAGCCATTAGAAAGAATGTAATTATGGCATTTGAAGGTAAATGGATGGAAATGGAGCATATCGTGCTAACGGAAATAAGTCAAACTCAGAGTCAAAGGTGGAATGTTTTCTCATGTGGAAGCTAGAATAAAACGGAGGGAAGGATAAGATTACATAAAGACCATTCAAATAAAAATTCATAGACAAGCTAAAGGAAATCTAGTAGAGTAGAGGAAAAAGAAGGGGAAAGGGAAGAAAAGATGGAAAAGGGAGAGATAAAAAAGTTTATTTTGCACCTTTAAGATGCTAAGTAATTCCTATGCAATCAATAAAAACTGGAAACATTTAAAAAAGGGGGGGCTAGATTGGTAGAAGAAAGGGACCAGGGGATAAGAGTAGGTCAGGGAGGGGGAAAGTGTTGGGAGGGACATTGGCCAAATTATGCTGTTATATTGTGTGCATGTATGAATACGTAACAACAAATCCTATTGTTGCATACAACTGTAATGCACCAATTAAAATGTGGAAGAAAAAAGAGAGGAGCTGGCAAAGAGTACGGTGAAACTAGCAAGTTAGTAATAAAACACTACCAACTAATGTTCCACCAGGGTCTTTGTCTTCTTTGTCTTCCTTCCTCCTCAGTCTGTGAAAGCTCACTGCTCACACTGCTGCACTGGAGCTCAGTGGCGCTCTTCAGACCTCAGTGCTGCCCAATACATGACTCCTGTGCTCAGAAGAATCCTGCTGAACTAACGTGGTCTAAACATTTTATTACACACTTTTTTTCTATGGACCTTTCTAGGGATCTATCAAGAGAATAAGAAGTGCCACAGAACCACAGGATATAGCTCAATACACATTCTCTTCTCCAGCTCTCAGACCCAAGGCGGGCCTTTGTGCAGCCAAGAAGAGACTCGGGACCTGGTTTCTACACACTGAGCTGGAGAAATTCTACTGTCCTGTTACATCAAGGTGTCCTCAGCCATATTCTTTCAACCTGGCTGCCCTGGATGTGTCTGTCGGTCCACCCAGAGAAGCTGAAACAAGAATCAGGCTGAGGACTCATCAGTCACAGCCCCTGATAACCACAGGGCCTGGAATCCTGGAGTCCAAGGTAGCAACCAGAGAACTCTTCTGCCCTCTGCAGCTCTCTTAGAAATCTGTTGCTGAAGATAAAACATACACAGGGTCCCCAGGACTGAGGTTCTCCCTCTATCCAAATCCCAAGATGTTAACTGGCTGACTTTTCAGAGTCGTTTTAGGTTGCTTGCCTTGCCTGTAGACATTCATTACAATGAGCTGGCATTCTTCCCTTCTGAGATACCTACCGATTCAGCTCTTACGTCTATCCTAGGGTGGAGAAAACACAGTCGAGTGTGACCAAAGGGACAATCCACTGACAGGTGGCCATGTCACCGTCCACTTTTGACCTGCCTAGTATCTTCTACTCTACCCCATTAGTTATTCTTCCATGTGTACAATGAAACTGACATAATCCTTAAGGTCAGGGATACAGTCTCAATCTTCGCTAGTGACCACTGGACACCCAGAATGTACTAAATAATTATGTGTCATGTGCTGGAAAGCTGTCATGTGTTGCTAAGGGTGAGACTGAAGTTTCCAGCTCTGAAAGCAAGAGAGGCTCCAAGAGGTGCTGAGGACCTATCAAGGTAGAAATGGACCCTGGGATCTGCCACTCTGGGAAGCATCTGCTCTTTCTGACAAGGAGACATGAAGTACGGAGACAACTACAACCTGTAGCTGCCAAGCATTACATCCATGATAAGGGTGGGTTCTGTTGGTTGGAGATCTCCAGCTCATTCTCATAATCTGGTTTGAGTTACTCTTAACACTTGGGGAAAGTTAGATGTACTGATCTTTAAAGTACTCACTAAGTCAAAATAGCTTCCCTTTAGGAAACCCAGTGGATGAAATGGCCCAGCAGCTAAGAGTTCAAACCAGCTAGACCACTAATATTGCAGAGGCTAGGATCTCAGATTCACCATGGAATGTGAAGTCCAGTGGCCAGTGATTGTGACCTGTTTTAGAAGTCTGTGAATGTCTTGGGTGGATCTTTCTACTTACAGTGTATAAGAATGGCACTGCTCTACTTATCCTCTTTAAAGGTTATCATTCAGACTCAGTGTTGGAAACTTATCACATTGTCCTGGTTCTACACCACACTCAACCTATTTGTTGCCTTCTTTCACAGAGAGATAAAAAAAAAACCTCAGATAAAAGCCTGCACAATCCTTCTGATGGAGCCAAAGTGGTGGCATCAAAGTAGAAACTTTTCCAGGTCAGAGCCTCCTGTTTAGATATATGTACTCCCCAGAGCTCCCACTCCAAAAGCATTGCCCTTATTTATGAAAGGCAAAGAATTTTTCCTTGAGAAAGCTCTCTATATGTCTGTGTGTGTATTTGGTTGGAAGGTGGAAGAGGGTGTGAAGGACCAGAAAAGGAACACGCTTTCGGTTGCCTTGCTCATAAAATGATATGTGATTTCATATGTGTCCCATGAAAAACTATTAATGTAGGATCATCTAAATGACTTTGAGCAAACTTTTGTTCCATCAGATTTTATTAAAATTTCATTAAATTTAATAAAATTCCATTAAATTTTATTAAAATTTAAAAATAGTAAAAAATGAAGATGATCCTATCACCTTATTATGGGATGCTTTTATGTATTTCACAGTTATATTTGCCTTTCCAAGTCTGATACCCTTAAAACAGCTGCCTCTACTGCTAAGATACTTCCATGAGGTCTATTTTGATGGCTCCATGTCACATCCACCTCACATGGATTAATGTTCAAAGAAGATCTAGCTTTATGTACAGCATTGTGTAGAAAATAGCAACTCTGAAGGTGTATGCCTCCCCCCAAAAAAAAGAAAGAAATAAAGAAAAAAAAGGAACAGTGGAGGAGGTGGAAGATTAATTACCCAAAGGAGATACTGTAAAATGAGATGCTGTATGTGTAAAGTCAGCTACGTGGTAAGGACTTAAAGAAAGTTGTATAATAATCACCTTTCTTTTCCCGTGATACATTCTTGGAGGATGAGGTAGAAATCCTTCCTGGAAGATTAAAAGATGCAACTATAAGGTTAATCTGGGTTTCCGTTTTGTGAGTCTGACACAGTCAACCTCCTCTCCAATATTTTTGCCTGGATGCTCTACTGCCAGTTGAGATCCAAGATATCTGAGAATCCATCTGTCTTTCCTCACCTGCCTCTTCTAAATTTCAACAAATGGTAGTTGGAGTCACCTGTAGAAACTTTCTGTTTCTCATGTCCTCTTTTCTAAGTCTTGAGAGGTCTTCCTTAGACAGATATTACCTATTTCCATTCCCAGAGTGCCGCCCAAGCTTGAGTTCCTACACCGGGACCACCCAAGCAATGCACACTCATTGCACAACTGCTGGGCAGCAGAACCTCTACTCAGTACTGGGCACACAGGATGACAAGCCCGGGAGGGGTCTAGAGAAGAAAAGAAAACTCAAGGAAGCGCAATGTAAAATGGTTGTTGAGAAGGGTCTTAGTGATGAGCTCAGGGAGCCCTGGGAAGGGATGGTAGGGGGCTGGGGCATTCAGGAAAGGGTGACGTATTTTAACTGAGCATTCCAGGTTGAGTATAGGTTGCTGAGTGGAGCTAGAGGGACATTTCAAAGCCCCGTGGCTGTCTAAAATACTGTGTTAGGGGTGTAGATCAAAGGTGGAATGTGTGCCTAGCAAGCACAAGGCCTGGGTTCAACCCCAGCACCAAACACAAAACAAAACAAAAGCTATTTTCAACCTCAGAAGATTTTCCTGATTCCCTGTTGTCTGGATTATGAATTTGTACTAATCATCTGCACACAACCCGTCCACTCAAATATGCAGAGCTACTTCACTTACGGCTCTGGGTTTCAGGACTTTCTTTCCCTGGCGTGTCTTCTTGCATTTGTGTGCGTGAAATTTCGGCATGTGCCCTAATTGTAATGAGGACTCTCCTCTCAGGTCCTGCGGACGTGATCTCCTGCAATGCCCGTTAGCAACACTGACATGCTAGACTGTACTAGGGCCATGAACCTGGGTCCCCACTCTTTTGAGTCAGAGGGAAAACTCAGTGGCATCATGGCTGTATCTACAACTCACAAATATCTGATGACTAGATAGGGACCTTATCATGAAGGTGTGATAATGATGGGCACTAGTCCCTGGAATACCTTCAACAGCCATCGAAGGGACCGCCCGCCGCAGTACAAACTCAGTTTCCAGTTCTTGGATCTTTCATAGCCTCCTTTGATTTCAAATTCACGGGGGGTGAACCAGCTTCCATCCTCGGTCTGAATGCACTTTATGAGGATTCCTGCAAGATCAGATAAGTCTATCCAGAGTTCTGTTTGTCCCCAGAGCTTAGACTGCAGTCCCCCAACACGCTGAATCTGGAACCATCCACACTGGGCTCACAGTCAGCTCCACTTCTCACACTTCAGGGGGCCCAAACACAGCCTGAAACTCCCCTGAAGGAAATGTCCTGACCTTGGTCTTCATGCATGAAGAAAACAACAGTTACCATTAAACAGCAACCTTTGTAAAATAGTTCAGAATCACCCACAAAAGGGAAAGCAAGTGATCTGGAAGAATGAGAGGGTGTCAGTTGGTTGCTGAGTTCTAGAGATCGGGCCAGCATCTCCAGATGTGGGCCTTGGGCCATGGGAGGCAGAATCCTCAAGGTGAGGCCAAGATCGCAGGGGGCGGTCTACAACCCTCAAGGAGATATTCAGCAAGTCTGCCCCTTCTGTGGCACCTTTTTTATTACATCCAGTTTAATAGTATTTCTGAACAGAAGTTTCCCCCTCCCTGCAATCACGGATGGCCAGTATTTAAAAATAACTGAAGTGTTATCTAGTGAGAACCATTAATTCTGCTCAGAAGATGGTCAGATGCTCAGCATCCGAATTACTAGAGATGCAAAGAGAAAGCACTTTGCCAGTCATTTCACATCCACTAGGATGGCCATAACAAAAAACAGCCAACGGACAGACGGGAGCCTTTCACATTGCCGAGGAGAGTGTAAAATAGTGTGGCCATTGAACAAAGCATTTTGGTGACCCCTTGATAAATAACACAGAATTGCCACCAAAAACCTATGTTCCCATGAACCTTGTGTACAAACGCTCAAAACAGCATTATTTACAACAGCCCAAAAGGGGAAACAACCCCATTTGATGAGTGAATAATCAAAATGGGGTGCATCCACAAAATGCAACACTACATTATCTGGCAATAAAAAAGAATGCAATACTAACATATCCTGCTACAGAGAGAAGCCTTGAAATCATGCTAAACGAAAGAAGCCTGTGGGTTCTCTTTATATGAACTGTCAGAATAGGCAAATCCTTAGAGAAGAAATTCGGCTAATAGCTGCCTACGGCTGGGTGGCGGGGTGGGATGGGAATGGACTTTGAGCGCCAATGGATGTGGGTTTTTCTTTAGTGGTGGAAAAAACGTTTCAACATTAAATTTTTGTGATGGCTGTTTAACCCCTTGAATATACCAAAAATAAAACTCATTAATATGTACACTCTAAATAGTGAACTGTTTGATGTGGGAATTGTATCTCAGTAGAGGTGTTTGAAAAATACTCACAATGCACACATTTATATTAATGGACATCCAAAGCCCCATATTAAGAGAGGTCTGAGGGCTGGAGCGGTGGCTCAGCAGTTACGGCGCTTGCCCAGCAAGCGTGAGTACATGAGTTCAAGCCCCAGCACCACGTACACAGCGAGGTCTTGGAGCAATGAAAGCCACATGAAAAACTAAATAAAAATTGTTTCTCTCTCTCTCTCTCTGTCCCTCTCTCTTTAAAAAAGAAAGAGAGAGAGAGAGAGAGGTCTGAATGGAAGTCCCTCATCATGAACATTTTTTGCAAACCCTTGGAATCTATGATCATAAAATATGCTACATCAGTTCTACACGTTAATTCTACAGCAATATCAGGAAGCAGGTTTTTCAGTGCTTTTCCCCTCAGTAGATGAGAAGTTTTAGGCTCAGAAAGGCCCCCCACTCTCCTGAGAATGAAGCAGTCACCCTGGGCTTAGCTGAGGCTGAAATTCAGGTTTCCTGGTCCAAACCTAAGTTTCCCACCTCTGGATGGAAGTTCCTGCATTCTCTTTGGTTCTTGGGGCACCGCATGGCCAAGTCCATCTAAGAGTGAGCATCTAATCTGTACGATTTCTTTAAGTGTGAAAATCGCATCTTAGGGATCTCTTGCTCCTCTCTCAAGCCAAGCTGGAGACACAGCATCTGGAATGTGGAGTACCCCACATGGGCGATTCCCTTCCTTCCGTGCATCCTTCAGATACAGGTTAGAAGTTAAAGAAAACCCTGAAACCCACCTTGCTTCAATTTTTCCTTGTGCAGAACTCCTTTCAGCTTACCACAGCTCACAGGAAGTAAATGGGCGTGAAAATCCACACTTTCACCTGTGTCCTTCCTTGAACCTGGAAGAGAAGGGTTTCGCTGTTTCACGTGCACATGCCCCATCTCCCTTCCTGAGGTCATCCCCACAACAGCAGAAGCTACTTAGGAAACTTCTACTCCACAGCTCTCAAGAGTTTACATCTTTTTCCAAGTGAAATTTTGGATACGTAACAACGGAAACGCTGAAACTGCTTCACACATCCGAATAAATACTACACTGATCAGAATATAATTTAAAAAGTTTTAAAATGATGGTCACTGTCAGAATTAATAAAACTCTGGAAGTGTGACTCAGCTGCCAATTTCCTCCTGTTTCCTCCAGATTTCAGTAGAAGTCCCAACAGTTGGAAATAATTCAATAAGTGCCAAGTAGGGTGACCCATTGTCTTGGTCTACCCAGGACTGAGAAAGCACTCAGGACACAGGAGGTTCAGGAGGAAAACTGGAAAATCCAGGCAGCCAGGTTGAGTTGGTCTCTCTAGTCCCAAGAGTTGCACCAGACCTCCTGTGGGACCATGCCCGGAGCGGTCAGAACTGGCCATGCCAGTGTCGGCCCACCGCTCCCATCCAGGTAGCAGAGAAAGGCTGCATTTCTTTGCGAGAAGTCAAGTTGTGGTGCTCAACACCTTCCTCTCTCATAGGGAAACTGATGAAAGCGGCTCACGCTCCATTTCCAAGGCCAGTTCCTAGCTGAGCCGGTGAAGCAAGACACCTCTCCTGTCTTCTCCCTCCCCAATCCCCAATGGGCCCAAACCGCAGCTACTGAATAGGGGTGGAGCCAGAGGGAATAAAAGAAGGCACCACTATGCCACCATAGCCCCACCACCACCACTTCACTGTCCCAGACCAAGGCTTGCCCAGGTCCAAAGATGAGGCTCTTTAAACTGGAGAAAATAGGGTCAGCCCTCAGCTTCTGAAATGACAAGCTATTGCTGTTGAAAGGGAGCTAAAAAGCTCTAGGGTCTGCCTGAGACCGCTCATCTAGAGGCAGATTTAGAAGGACAATGAGATCAAATTCGCTTCCTGTTTAAGATTCACCAAAAATGGGCATTTTAATAAACCAATTAGTAAGGTGAAGAGATTCTCACGAAAAGCAGATACAACTCAAGAGGAAATAATGTTAAGTCGCGGGCAGATGAGATCTATGATGTAAATGCTTACAGTTTACAGCTCTGGTCCAAGTGGGATTACTTTTTAGATTTTGCTGCTCTCAAATCAACTAATAAGTTTGGCTACTAAAAAAAAAATTTAAGGAGAATCTAGATTCCTCAAGACCTAAAACATCTAGCCACAAGTTTTTAAATGCAAATTTTGCATTGCAAAAATTGAACATGTTGAATACTTTTAATATACATACATATATTTAAAGACTACAAATAAAAAATATAAACTCCTCTATTTCAATGACTAAATGTAACCAATACATATATGTTTATGAGTGAACTGCCACTGATTTTTCTATATGCCCGCAACTATGTCCCTACCTATAGATAAATACATATGTATGCCTATAATTCCAGTGATTCGGGAGGCTGAGCCAGGAGGATTACAAGTTCAAAGGCAGCCTCAGCAATTTAGTGAGGCCCTGAGTAATTTAGTGAGACCCTGTTTCAAAATAAATAAAATATAAAGGGCTGGGGATGTGGCTCAGTGATTAGGTGCCCATGGGTTCAACCCCCAGTACCAAAACAAAACAAAACAAAACAAAACAAATAAAAACCCCTTGTTGACCCGCAGGGCAGAGGGAAGGTGCTACAAACTTTGTCTTACCCCTGATCTTGGCATGGCTTTGTGGAGTCCTTGTCTCTTTCTTTGCATTGGAGGCCATGTGGTCATTAGCTGTGCTGTTATCTGTGGATATACAGGGAAATGTGGAGTTGGGCAAACCAACAGTGCACAGGTGGGGACTTTTAAAAGGAGGTGAGAGAATCTAGTTTTACTTCTGAGCCCCTTTCCTCTACACACACAGACAAGGAACCTTCAGCAGCATCCAGGGCATATTCTATTTTAGGAGGCTCAACTTTTAAATCATACATAAGATTTAACCATATTTTGTAAAGAAGACTCTTAGAATTTGTCTACATACACATAAACTTAAATGAAAATGTCATAATGACTCAATCCAAATAATTCATCATTTTGAAAATATCCATTCATAAAATAGATGCAACCACTTTTTTTCTTTCCACCAATAGGACAGTCATGTAATCATCAAGAACAAAAGATGCATAGTTTGATAAAAATTTACAATTCTTAGTAGAATTTTAAAATCTACTGTTTCAAAATTGACAATCATTTTTAAAAAACAAGAGCTAGCCTTCATTGTCTAGGAGAAAGGAATCCCTCAGTCCCTTTATAAAATAAGATTTGGAGGCTGGACATGGTGGCGCATGTCTGCAATACTGAACTTGAGAGACTAAGACAGGAGGAACATAAGTTCAAGGCCAGTGTTAGCAACTTAGCAAGACCCTCAACAACTTAGTAAGAACTTGTCTCAAAAATAAATAAAAAGACTGGGGATATAGCTTAGTAAAAAAGTACCACTGGGTTCTAACCAGTACAAAAAAGAAATCTTCAAAAAATAAGATTTTAGGGATGTGATTATAGATAACATATACATTAAAGGAAATTCAGAAAATAAAATTGTATGAAATGTTACCATCTGGAGATTGTCACAATTAACTTCTTCAAAAATATCCTCCTAGGTTTTTCTCTCTGTATGTATTACTTTTTTTTTTTTTTAAAGAGGGACACAGAGAGAGAGAGAAAGAGAGAAACAACTTTATTGAGTTTTTCACATGGCCTTAGTTGCTCCAACACTCAGTTGTGTACGTGGTGCTGGGGTTTGAACCCGGGTCCTCGTGCTTGTAAGGCAAGCGCCGAAAACGCTGAGCCACCGCTCCAGCCCTATGTATTACTTTTTAAGTAACATTTTGCATTACAAAAATTGAACATGGGGGCTGGAGCCCGGCATGCACAAATACACGGGTTCAAACCCCAGCACCCATGTACACAACCGAGGGTCAGAGCAATGAAAGCCATGTGAAAAACTCAATAAAAATTGATTCTCTCTGTCTTTCCCTCTCTCTCTTTCACTGTCCTTTAAAAAAAATTTGAACATGTTAAATACTTTTAATATACACACATATATTTAAAGACTATAAAAAAAAAACTCTTCTATTCCAATGACTAAATGTAACCAATGCATTTATTTTTATGGGTGAGTTGCCGTTGATTTTTCTATATGCCCACATCTGTGTCCCTTACGATAGGTAGATACATAGGTACAGATGTGCAGTTTGGATATATACACACCTAGATTCGTAAACACACATGTATGCATGCATGTTTTTCACAGTGCACGTGCATGCCCACATTCACACACAAGCACAGTGTGCTTCCTTCACTTAGCCTTCTGTGGAACATCCTTCCAAGCTAATAAGAATTTCTCAAACTAGGAAGGAAAATCACACACTGAGAAGAGCAACACCTCCCTCTTAACTGTGGCCCATTTTCCTCTGGATGAGTAATGACATATATGAGAGTTGAGCCATTTTGTAAAAGCCACTGGATTTGGAGGCCTCTCTGCTACAGCATCTCAGCCTACCTATAAACTGTCACCACCCTCAGAGCGTTGCAAGACCCCAGGAACACAACTCAATATACTCGAAAGACGGAGGTACTTCATTTTGCTTGCTTACCATTTTGATTGACGTTTTGTGGCCTTTTCCTTCGTAGTCTTGACCAGTTATGTCCTTTCTTTTTTCCTTGAAACCAAAGATAATGAAGTTAAGCATTCAGAGCTATGAATAGAAGTCTCCAAGCTTTATGTCAGTAGCATTCAAGTTTTGTTTGCAATGGAGAAAAACTTCTCAGCACACAGCGTGGCGAAGGTCAGTGGGAGAGCTAAATTCCAGTTCTGCCTGCGCATTGGCTCAGGAGCTCGGGAGACTCAGAGACCACCTGACCTTCCTTTGAAAATTCAAGCAGTGCAAGAATGACAACTGCTGTGCTTATTTACCAACACAGTTTCCCTCTGAGAGTTTGTCCGTGCAGACGCGCGAGGAGGAGGCCTATTGCTGGGGGTGGACAGTGAGATGGTGAGATGGGTGGCAGAGGTGCTGAGGGCATCCTCAGCTGGGTGTGTGGAGTCTCCTCTGAGCAGACTCCGTACTCTTGCAGCTGCAGGACAGAACCTCCCACCCGTTTAAGCCAGCCCCAAAGCACCCACCACTTCAAGAACCACACTGCTTTCTTTTGGATGGCTTGGGTCCTACGAGTGTGTGAGACCCCTGACACAGGGCAGACGGAGGCTGTACAGGAGTGTCAGTAACCACAGTCGCAGCCCCCTCTGAGAGTGTCCTTGGTGAAGACATAACTGGCGGAGAGATCTGGGGACTGTCCCACCTGAAAGCCCAGTTTGGGGTGGGTCAACGCAGGCTCCGGAACCGACTAGGAAGGAAGGGCTGAAAACACCTTGGTCCCCAAGTAGAGGTGGGCTGTGCAAGGATGCAGGGACTGTGCTGCCCGGCTCCTCTGCTCTGGGCTGGGGTCCTCTGCGCACTGAGAGTTGGAGGCTAAGCTGATGTCCACGTCCCCTGGGCTGCCCTGGCAGGTCAGCCTCAGAGGCAGCTATGCAGAGCTGAGAGTGGACGTGGTCACTTCTGCTGGCAACTGGGGCTTTGCTCCAATGGCCTAGGTATTTGGTCTGCCGCATGGGACGCTACAGGCTGGCAGAGTAAGCACACGCTTTGCTGCTGTGAACTACGGAAACAGCCTGTGGCTGCTGAGAGGCCTGCTGGGGCCCTCGTGGAAGTGCCAAGTCCTACCTGCTCTTTCTTTGTGATTGGGAGCTGATACTGTTTCTGAGGCAGAGTTTCCTGTTGCACACTAGCTTTGTCACTCCTGCTGGAAGTGGACCTACTGTCCCTTGATGGGGGAAACCCAGGTCCTTCGTCTGCTCCTAGCACATTGATCAGGCCTTGGAGCCCCCCTGGGGCTCCAAGGCAGTGCCTCAGCACCTATTCCTTGCAGATCAGCCAACTCTGGCCACACCATTGCAACCGGAGAAACTCATCAGTGTCACGAGCCTGGCTGTGGGGACCCTTTGCAGTGTGATGATGGCATGCCCTTTATCAATCAGGTAATCGCCTGACTCCATCCCTCATTGCTTTCTGTCCACAGACCTTGTGGGACAGTTTGCTCACCGAAGGGCGCAGTCCCCAGAGAGGGAACACTGCCTCCCAGATGATCAGGACAAAAATAAGGGCTGGGGTCTTTTAGGTGATGCTTGGAGCTGCTTTGAAAATCCAGGCTCTGTTCTGAGCACTCCTTGTTCTTTCCCCTATTAAGTGCACAGCACAGATTTCAGAGTACTCAGAGGATTCTGATTTAACTCCAG
Source organism: Aplodontia rufa (assembly GCA_004027875.1). Lineage (NCBI taxonomy): Eukaryota > Metazoa > Chordata > Mammalia > Rodentia > Aplodontiidae > Aplodontia > Aplodontia rufa. The sequence continues at coordinate 14,472 of PVKS010017270.1, read as the reverse complement.
TTACATTCTATCCAAATGCTTTGTGCTGCTTTATGAGATCCTTGTGGATGGAAGGTCTCAGTGAAAGGAGGAGATGACTCAGGGGAAAGTGAAGTTACAGCCCCCTGGAGCTGGTGGCAGTGAAGTAAGAGCAAAATTCCAGGCATCTGAGAAGGGACCATCTCAAGCCCCAGGAGGTGTGCAGGAAAGAGGAGCATGAGTAATAGCTGCCTTCCAACTGCCACTCAATCTTTTGTCCAGGGCAAAACACCCTGGTTTGGCTCTCCTGTCACCGAGGATGCAGAGACGAAGGCCACCTGGTTGTGGTCATGGAGAGGTTGTCCTCACACAGCATCCCTAAATCAAGGACAGACACAAAGAATGAGCTGGAAACTGGGGCTTGCAACTGTCCAGGGCCCGTGTGGGAGGCACTGCTCACCTCCCCTCTGCCTAACTCGGAGAAGGAGCTCGGTAATTGCAAACACTTCTTTTCCAGGGGACCTGGCGTGCCCTGGGGATTGGGCTTCTTGTGTGAAAGCCAGGCATTGACTTGTCCCCTTCATGCAAACACGGTGACGTGCACCCTAGCGCTGGTTGTCAGAGACCTACAGCATTTGTGGTTTGTGACATTGGTTACATAATGCAGGAAACAGATCAAAATTTGCTCCCAGCTGCCTCGTAAGGCGGGAAGTGTCCTGTGCAGTGTTCCTCAGCTACCGCAGACCTGCTCCACACAGTGGCCTTCACGGATCTGGGACGGGCAGGGGAGCCAGCTGATACATCTGCCCTATACCACTGCATTTCACTCCTACGTATTTACGCAAGAGGTAGAAAAGCACCCGAGCCAGAAAGACTTCAAGGACGTTCACAGCAGCTTTTAATGACAGCCAAACTGGAAACTGTACAGACAAATTTCACTATAAATGTTCTCTTTAAAAGAGGACTGCAAAAAATATTGAACTCCAAAGCACAGCTTTAAGAGTGTGCAAAACTATGCTTCTGTTCAGCACATCTCTTCTATTACGTTATTATTACAGATTAGACCTTTCTATATTATATTCCCTATAACACAGATTGATAATTATTTTTACGCATTTGTCTTTGAAATCATGTACACAATAAAAAGTGGAGTTATGAGCCAGAAAAAAAATTGAACTCCGGTTAATGATATGCATGTTGAAGCATGTGGGGAAAGGTGTCCTCACGTCCGCAACTCTGAGGATTGAGTGATGGACGGAGATGCAATAGAGCAGGAAGGATACAATAGCAACTGAATCTGTGTGAAAGGATGGTCGCATTCACTAAAAAGCGCTCCCGTGTTCTCGGAATGCTTAAAAATTTCATGATTCAGTGGTGGGGGAAAATGTGTTTGGGGAGAAAGAACAGATTACTTGCCAAGAATTAACAACCACAATAAAAAGAATTTTCATAGTGGAGTTCCTGAAGGCAAGATAGTAATCACTTCACTGTACTGGGAAGAAACACATGTCAACATAAGATTGTTAGCCCAGGTTTTTAAAAACTATAAAAAGAAAGACAATTTGTACAACACTTGGAGAAAACATACTACCTAGAGATCACTCGCTAAAAGAACTGAAGGATTTACTCCAGCTAGGGAAAGATTAGAGCCAAAGAAATAATTGTGAGTTCATAGAATCATTTAAAAAATGTGATCTAAATAAACATTCTCTGCAAAATAGTGTTTCCAAATTCATAAATGAAAAATTTAACAAGCAAAATATTAAATAGTAACAGCTAAATGGTAGAGGCGGAATGTTCAATTTCTAGTGAAACACTGGTAAGATCTTTGCCATGTTATGACACTGGCACACGACTAAGAGATTACAGAAACTTTATCTCTAATTTCCAAATAGTGGCGGGGGCAGGAAAGTAATATAGAGTTCTATATTGATCCCTCAGAAATCCGGATGTGGGGGTTGGAGTTGTGGCTTGGCGGTTACGGCGCTTGCCTGGCATGTGCAAGTACATGGGTTCAAACCCCAGCACCACTTACACAACTAAATGTCAGAGCAACGAAAGCCATGTGAAAAAACTCAATAAAAATTGATTCTCTCTCTCTCTCTCACACACACACACACTGTCCCTCTCTCTTTAGAAAGAAAGAATAAATAAATAAATAAATAAATCAGGAAATGGTGAACTGAAATTGATTTCCATACATAAATGATTTTACTGGGATGAACCCAACCACTATGTGTAATCATAAAGCTCTAATTTTACAAAAAATCAGGAAATGGACACATACACACACATGGAGGCAGGGGGAGAGAGAGAGAGAGAGGGAAAGAAAGGTCAGTGAGAGTACAGAGGGCATGGATCCATATATATCAGGAATCAAAGAAGTGTAAACAAAAGAAACTTTATTAAAAGTCTATAATAGTCAAGAACAATTACAAGAGCTAAGTGTTATTACAAGAGACATAAAACAAAGTTGCACAAGAGGGCCTAACACCAAGGGTGTAAGAAACATAAAAACCCACAAAAATTTGTGCAGCAATGTGAGCACGCCACAAGAGAGATGTTGTATTAATTAGGATAGAGGGGAATGTTGTTAATTGTAAAAGAAAAAAAAATTCACTTGGAAGTTTTAACTGTTGTGAATAGCCTCAAACTATTTAAAGTAAAATAACAAAATAAGGAGGAACTGGAAACACACAACCATGTGGGCAAATTCAACGCATCTCTCCGTGAACCTGATGGAACCAATAGAACCTAACTTACTACAGATAAAGATGGAGGAGAGGTCTGTGAAGAAAAACCACAGCTCAATGTGCACTTTAATTTTATATTATTTTCAGGTAGCATGGAGCATTTAAAAATATTGACCACACAATAGAATAAAAAGGAACACTCAACAACTCAAGAACCGAGAGTCAAGTCTTCATATTGGCCTCCAGATATCCATTTTCCACTCGTAAGTGACTGAAAAATCACCTTCACATTACTGGAGAAATCAGTCCAGAGAAGATTCCACAGCTCATGGCCTCTTTGGAGCTGGTACGGCTACCAGCTTCAATCTGGCCAGTAAGACTACTGTTGTGGAAAGGGGGGAACCTTGGGGAAACTTCTAGAAAAGGAATAGACCTCTAACGAGGTCTCTGTCCTTTCTGCTGGTGGCTAGAACATGAGTATTATGACTGAAGCTCAGCAGGCACCTTAGACAACGACGTGATTGTGAGAGTCGCCAAGCTGAAAGGTGGATGCAGCTTCCAAATGCACGGGGCCTAAAATTAAAATACCCAAAACGATGTTGGAAAAAAATTGGGCACTTACACTCCCTGATTTTGGGTCTTACTATAAAACTATGGTAGTCAAGATGGTGTGGCATTGACATACACAGATATATATATATATATATATATATATATATCAAGAAGTTCTATGGTATTATCTCTTGGATCTATGGTCTATTTTCAGTTAGTTTTTGTACATGGTATGAGGCAAGGATTAAAAGATTGATTTTTTTGGACATATAGATATCCACCTGTGGCACAGCACCATTTGTTGAAAAACGTATTCTTTCTGAATTAAATTAATTGCTTTGACATCCATGTTGACAGTCATCTGGCCATGTATTTGGGTCTATTTCTGGTCTTTAAAATATATGTGTGTGTGTGTGTGTGTGTGTGTGTGTGTGTGTGTATACGTACTTAGTTTTTCATGTGACTTTCGTTGCTCTGAGACTTTGTTGTGTGTACCTCATGCTGGAGTTTGAACTCGCGTACTTGTGCATGCAGGGCGAGCACCTTAACCGCTGAGCCACCCCTCTGTCCCCTATATATTTAATATATATCATAGATGAAACTGGAAACAGCTCAATGATTACCAGCAAGTCCATAGATAAAATGTCTGGGTGTGACCATATAATGGAATACTTCCTGGCAACAATAAAAGAATATCTACTGATACAGCAACATGCACGTGTCTCAAAAGCATTATGTGAAGTGAAATGACTCGAACATAAACAATCTATGCATTGGATGAATCCATTTACGTGAAATTTCATAAAAGAAAACCATGTGGCTAAAATGAGATCACCTCTTGTCAAGAGCAGAGTGTGGGGAGAGGCACACGAGGGAAGCTTTGCAGGTGGCAGGAATCTCTGCCATGGCTGTGGAGGTATTAAATGATCGCCTATTTGCTAAGATTCATTCCGTTTTACCTTAGCGTAATGAAGCTCATTGCATGTCTCAATGAAGCTGATAGGGAAACTAAGAAAAAAATGTGGGCGATCCACTGCAAGGAAAGTATGCCCTTGGTGCCCTCATCAGAGCTTCCTGGACCACACACGCGTGATCATGTTCCCCGAGCTCTGTTCTGTCCGTTGGTCTGTGAGTCTGTTTGCACAGCAGGGCCCCTTAGTTGGTTGATTACAGCTTTGTAGTGAACTGTGATGTCAAGGAATCTGATGGCCCAGCTCTGTTCTTCTTCAACATTACTTTGACTATTCAGGGTCTTTTGTGGTTCCCTGCACATTTTAGAGTCGCTTTTCTCAATTGCTGTGAACAATGAGGATGGAATTTTACCAGGGACTGCACTGATTCTGTGGGCCACGCTGGGCAATACGGACATCTTAACAATATTAATTCTTTCAATCCATGGGCATCAGACACCATCCCATGAATTTCTGCACTGCTCAATTTCTTTCATCAAGGTGAGGTTTTCAGTGTTTATTTCATCTCGTTGGGCAAATTTATTCCTATTTTACTCTTTGTGATGCTATTCTTTAGGGGATTTCCTAAACAGTTTGCTGCTAATGTATAGAAACATTACCGGTTTTTGTATGCTGATTTTGTATCCCATAACTGTTGGGGTGGAGTCATTAGGGGATTCTATTTATAAGATCACATTATCTCAAAGAGCTTTACTTCTTGCTTTCTGATTTTTTAAATTTTTTGTTTTTGTTTTTCTTTCTGATTTGTATTCTCTTTTTCTTTGCCTAATTCATCTGGCTAGCACTTCCAGTACTATGTTGAAGGGATAAGGTGCTCTTGATCTTAGAAGAAAATCTTTCAGCTTTTTGCTTTTGAATATAATATTAGCTGAGATAAATAGACAAGTGTTTCAGAGTTGATTCCAGACACAGATCTGTGTATAACAGAAAGGTACATTATATGACATTTCAAATCACAACCAAAAACTTTTAGCGTTATTTCTTGTAAATACTATTTCACTTCGTACACAAAAGAGTGAGTCCCATATATGTTATCGTTTTAAACATTGAAACAGTGTCTGGAGCTGTGGCTTGGCGGTTGTGGTGCTTGCCCAGCATGTGCAAGTACACAGGTTCAAACCCCAGCACCCACGTGTACAACTAAGTGTCAGAGCAACGAAAGCCATGTGAAAAATTCAATAAAAATTGATTCTCTCTCTCTCACTGTCCTTCTTTCTTTAAAAACAAAACAAAACAAAAAATTGATACATACCAGGCACTTCAAATATGCTAGGAGCAAATGAAAATATTTCTAAAATCTCGAGGTGAAAAATATCCTTATAAATCTTATATAAAACCTTCAAACCATAAAGGAAGAAGCTGAGAGATTTGGCAACATAAATTTTTCAAACTTCTCTAGGATAAAGATGCAAGAGAAGCCCAACTACACACAGGCAGGCAGAGAAACTCAGAAATTCCAAAAAATTAATATATATGTCTATGCTTATTTCTGCCTATGCCATGAGGTATTAGCAGAGGAGACATGAAAGCAGACAGTGGACGAAGAGGGGAGATGCTGGACTAGGATTGGCCTTAACTTACTTTGTCAATATCCACGTATGCACGAATATGTAACAACGATTCCCTCCAATACGTTAAGACTATGTCGAACAATAACAACGAAAAAGATGCATTGACTATGTCAGGTGCAGTAACCCCAGCAACTTGGGAGGCTGAGGCAGGAAGACTGTGAGTTCAAGGCCAGCCTCAGTAACTTAGCGAAGCCCTAAGCAACTTAGTGAAACCTTATCTCAAAATAAAAAAATAAAATGGACTGGGGATGTGGCTCAGCGGTTAAGCACTTCTGGTAACAATTAAAAAAACAATAAATGAACCTAAAAGAATAACATCTAATGAAGCAAAATATATCAACAAATCCAGTTAACATATACAAGTAGTCCCATGGTTATTCTGCATGGTTGAAAAGAAAAAAAGACAAAAATACTGGCAAGGCAGGTATTTGTAGAGAAAGAAACCCAATGATCAATATGAAATGAAAACTGCTCCACTGAACCAAACACAAAAGTGATGAAAATTAAAACAGGAATGAAACAAAACTTAGTTAAGCTGGCACGATGTTAAATGTTTATAAGATCTAGTGTTTGACACACTGATTTAAAGTGAGAGAAATACAACAGTATGAATGGATTTATTAGATATACATGATATTCCCAAATGTGTTAATACAAACATAAGAAAATACATAGGAAAATATACACCAAAGTTTGTGTGTGTGTTAAAATCGGAAAAAATTAGCATAAAAATATGAGCAATTTAAAAATGCAAATTTATATTTTTAAAATCTAATACACCCTGGCAACTACCACTCTTCTTGTTTCTTTGATTAAGTATTTCATATAAATGAAATTATACAGTAAAAAATAATTTTAAATCTAATATAACCATATATGGTGGAATTTTTTTGTTTTATGAAAATATTGGTTCTCTATTGCTACTATAATAAATAAAGATAAACTTGGCCTAAAAAACCATGAATTTATTGACTTACAGTTCTGCAGGTGAGATATCAGACAGGGGTCCCACAGGCCTAAACCTAAGGCATCCACAGGGCTTCTATTCCTTCCTTGAGGCTCTAGCGGAGAATCCTTTTTGACAGCTGCCTACCTTCGGTGGTTCATGGGCCCCTGCTTCAAAGCCCACTCACTGGACCTCTCTTGTTCTCCTGTGGTCACACCACCTTACATATCCCTCTCTCCAAAGCAAGAAAGGTTCTCTGATTTTAAAACCCCAGGGGATTTGGTTGGGACCACTCAAATAATCCAGAACACTCTCCCTACTTCAAGATCCTTAACTTAATCTTCTTTTTTTTTGTTTTTGCATTGTTGGGGATTGAACCTGGGGTCTCATGCATGCTAGGCAAGCACTCTACCACTGAGTCACATCTCCAGCCTTTATCCCGTCTTCAAACTCCCTTTTGCTGCCACAGTAACACATGATAGGTTCTACAGGACACGGACAGTGCTGTTTCACTTCCCATAATATTCTCAGGAATCCCACGGCTTTCCCACATGGCATGGGAAGAGCCACCCCACAGATCTTCCCTATTCTCGCCTATGCTTTGACTTCTGATGAAAAGCTCAGGGGCTCTGAGACACAGGCTTCCTGTCTTCGTTGAACCTGTTGCTGAGTGGATGCTCTGACCTTACACTGCTTCCCAGACACAGGGGAAAGCTGCTGGCCACACTCCCGGTCACCTCTCCAAAGCACACTCCCCTGACAGCGAGTCTCCTAATCGGAGCATCTTTCGCAACCAGCACAGACCGAGAATTTTCCAACTTGTCAAATCTTTTCGTTTAGCAGTTCTTCCTTCAATTTATTCTTTTCTCTTACACTTCACTGTGATTGTTGAAAATACCAGGATGCTCTTTGAAAGCTGTGTTTTAAACTCTTCTTGTCTATGTGCCCAGAAAGGCCTGCTTTCCACAGACCTGCAGGACAGAATTTCCGTAAGCCTTCCGCCACTGTATGGTAAGGGTCCCTTCCCTCCAGCCTCCAAAGACGAGTGCTTGTTCCCTTCTGAGCCTCACGGGTGACACCAGGAGCCGCCCTGCTTTTTATTAACAGTCTGTGCAGGATGACTTAGGAATTCTCTAAGACCACGCAGGACTCTTCCGCGTGTTCTTTCTTCCTTTGGAGTCCTCTAGACAAGCCCTCAGTATCCACATTTCCACTGAGGCCCTGCTCAAGGCCTTTTAAGCCTTTCTGACAAGCTATTTATAATCCCTCCATTCGCTTCTCATTTCCCAAATCCAAACTCACATCCACATTTTTAGGAACGTGCTATAGTTGTGCCTCACTTCCAAGTCGAGTCATATGCTACTTAACAGAGGAGACACATTCTGTCGCAGGGAGCGTTGTCACTAACGTGAACATCGCACGGTACTACACAAATGAAGAGAGCCACCACCTTGCCAGGTGACGTGGTCTTACGGGACCAGCCCATCTGTGTTCTGTTTCTACAGAAATGTCATCCTGCAAATCTGAATCACTCTTACCTACTTCTGTAACAGTTCCCACACAGTCAGCGACTCCACACAATACAAAATCATCACCTCATAGTTACGTCAGTCAGAAATCTAAAAAGGGTGTCACTGGGCCTTCGTCTCCTTCGGGAGGCTGTAGGGAGAATCTATTTCTGTGTTTTCCAGCTTCTAGAGACCAATCGCACTCCTTAAACTCTTCCTTCACCTTCAAAGCCAGCACAAAGCCATCCATCCATCCATCCACATCCTGTTGACATCCCTCCATTGCCACACCTCACTATGTCCACACTAGGAAAGCTTCTCCACTTTCTAAGTCCCATAAAACTAGATTGGGCCCACCCAGATAATCCAAAATAATTTCTCCATCTCAAGGTCACTGCCTGTACAGTTCCTTTTGTCATATAAGAAAGCAGATGACAACTTCCAAGGATTAAGACACAAACATCTTTGGGAGCCCATCAATCTGTCTCCCATGGTATTGTAATAATAATAATTACCATTTTATTATTTACTACTATAATTATATTATTATAATATTAATAATTATTATAATAAAAAACTTATCTGCAACATTTTAACAAGTAAAATCTCATTCATTCTTACTTCTTTTTCTCTTGGGTTTTCTTAAAGTAGCACAGTTCCCAATATTCTCAGTGTCTAGAAAATAAAAAGTGGTAGTAAAGAAAAAGAAATTAATACATAAAAGTTACACATCTTTGGACAATTGAGACTGCAGAAGGCTTAAGCTTACACAGATGCTTGGGTTATCATTCCTTTCTTCCTTATAAAAGAATCCCAAAACCTACTGAACTGAGAATTAGGAGCATAGGATGGGTCCTGGATCTTCTTTTTTTCCTCAACGGGACTTGGAAAAGCTGTTTCTTTGGTAATAGAAACAATTGTCCTACCTTGCTTAGGTCTTCAGATTTTTCTACAGATTAAATAAAATTTGTGTATACATTTTTATAGGAAATCCCTACATACATCAACAACATGCTAGAGGGTGTCAGTTGAAAATATGCCCAAGATTGAGAACGGTTGACCTCAAGTTAAGTGGCTTCCGACAGTTAAGTAGCAGGACTCTTCTGACAGAGACTTTTCCAAGGCCGGGACAATGTGACACTGTAATCTACCAGCAGAAGTTCACTTGGCAGCCTTGGGTTCCTGGGAAAATGTGTTTGACTATAGTCTACAGGGCATTTCTTCAAGACCCCATCTGAGCAGCAGAACTCATCCTGGTAAATGTGACTTTATAAAGATTTCCGGCTTCCCTGTAGTTCCCCAAAGTCTCAGGTCTAGCAAATGCACAGAGAGGGATTCTGGGAAGGATGGCGCCACCTGTGGGACCCACTAAGCCACCCTGAACCACCACCCCCAACCCCCACCAGCAGCCTTACCCATCATGCTCTGTGCGTGGCTGCTTCCTGCCCTTGCTTCTGGGTCTTCTGGCACATATTTTGAGAAACACATGACACAGGTGCACTTCTCGTTTTCCTGTGCTGGTTGCTCTGCTCCTGGGCCAAAATTGTGATACATGAAGACTTTTCATTTGTCCCAGTGACCCTCTTTTCCACACCTATTTGGTTCCCTTCTCTGTTCCTTCCTTGGCAACTTTTCCTTTGGTTGTTCCCTCCATATCTGAATCTTCATTTCAGTCTCACTTTTCTTTTTCTCCCTTGTCATTTCCTCTTTATCAGAACTCTTTAATTATTTTTTAAGTCATAATTACCTTCTCCATCATAGCAAGACAGGTCGGAAGCAAGGTCTTCTGACTCTCCTTCTTCATTCCTTTGGTTTGTTATTTCATGGGACACTGAGAAACAAGAAAATTACTGTCCGTGGATCCTGAGACAGTGACCAAGGGTCTCCAGTGTTCCCATGACACACCCTGATATTCTGGGCTAGTTGAGCTGCTCCAACAATCACACCTGGGGTCCAGCAGAGCTCTCCTCTTTCATCTTATACCTCATTTGCCTTTATTCTGCTTTTATTCTTCTATTTATAGCCCACATAATTAAAGGAAGGAAAAAAAAGATATTTTCTTCCAAGAAAAAAAAATACTAACCATTCTTTGGAAATAGTAAAGAGGAACCAACAGAACCAATTTCAAACTCATCCCAATTGGTCAATGACTACTGACATCACTGACCACTCTGAAAGTCAGCCAATCCAAGGCAGCCCTGCAGGACTGGAACCCAGCTCCTCAGCAACAGCCACCCTCTACTGGGCCTGAACGATGCCTAAATGCCAGCCCACTCTTAAACGCTCCTGCTTCTAGAAGTATCAGGCCCTGAAGACCTTACTTTCCAAAAACTCCAGCAGTTTCCTGTCTCACAGAGACTGCATCCTGTAAGCAGTGTCACCTCCTACCAGGTGCTTTTCTTAGTAAGCCTTTAGCTTCAGATGTTAGTGGAGGCCTCTCCCTTCACAATTTGGAGTTCCCACCAGGATCCTCTGAAGACTTGCTGGAGAGTGGCCAATGGGACCTTTGGACCAGCAGGTGTCAATTCCAGACCTCTTGTGCCCAACTTACACAGTGTTCCTGATCCACTGCCAAATGAATCAGCCTCACCAACAGCTAGAGCTCTGGACCGGCTCACTGGGCTCTTGCTTCTGAATACATCTGATGTAAAGATGGGTATACAGTTAGAAATGAAGGAATGAGATACATTGGTTTGAAAGTACAGCATTTAGCAATTATTCCCTCCATTTGTATGACTATACTTCTACTACCCTCATTCTCACTTTTCTTTTCTCTATTTTTAAGTATTATGCTGTCTGTTTGATCCTGATTTTTCTGTGGCTTTCTGAGTACTAGAAGATAGTGATCCAAAGCATAAATATTAGTTCTCTTGAGCAGAGAACTAAATTCAGCCTACCCAGAATTCTGACCTGCTGAATTAGGAGATAATAAATGGGTGTCAACTTAGACACCATATTGTGATAACTTGTTATTCAGCAGTGAAAAACAAAGAGAATCATTCTTTACCAAGTTTTAAATAAGACCTAAGAGACATAAAGCTTATACGTGCACCCTCTCTGATCCAATGCATGGGTCAACTCTATTCTACTCCATACATCTAGATACTACTTAATCTAGCTGTCCAAACAAGGACATGAAACTTGTAATAAAAGACTCCAATTTCATAAAAACAAAAGAGAAGCTATTTTCTTAGCTATACTTCACTGGCTGTAAAAATGAAAATAGATACATTACAAAGTACCTAGAGTTACCCAGTTGCTAGCAGGGTATTGATTCAAAGCATGATAGACATCAGAGCTCCCTGCCAGTGGCTTCCATTTATCTAGTTACCTCAAAGGGATTGTAGATGCCTACGTTAGTCTTGAGATTTGTACTTGAATTGCCTTTAAATATAATGGCACTGCATATAGCACTATTATATCGCTATTTAAAATGGCTCTCTACCATTAGATCAACTAATAACTAAATATTACTACTTATCTTCCTTTTCTCTTCTTCCATAGGCATAGCAGAGTGTTATAACTCTTGCTCAATGAAGGAAAATCTAGGATTCATGTTTCCAGAGTCCTCTTCCAGAAAATGTCTGGCTATGGACAATCCTTAATGGCCTTTCTTGAAGGTCCTACCCTCCTAGGAAAACTCATTATTCATTGGCCATAGAAATAACAACCAGGATCATCCTAATTGGTCAAAATGTCTTCAGTCGAGTGCACAGGCCTCTGAGGGCCTGCCAATCATCTCACTGCTGTGCTTCTGACCGTCAGTGGGTCAGTGACAGCCACACTCCGGCCACCCTGCTCTCACTGCTAACAGTCAGCTAGTCCCTACACAAGCCCACTTCTGAAGATCCACCAATCCCTGAGCTCCAGGCTCCCCCAAACACTCCACAACAGGAGTACTGTTCAGAGAAACTGGGCCCACAGCACAACTCCTCCTTGGCTAAAATACAATGAATTCGACCTTTGGTTAAATATCCAGTGGAAGCTTCTTTTACTAGCATTACACACTTCCATTGCTACATTTTATATAAAGCCTCTGTGCTTCTCCTTGACTCTCTGGACTCTGCCTGACGTTTCCAGTCTCCACAGTTATCTGCCTTTTCCTCCTTGAGTGAAGCTCGGTACCTATTTTTTTCCCCGCATTGCCTCCACGTTCACCTCTCCTAGCTCTATTCTTCTGGGTATCTCCTATCACATATTTTCTAACTGTGGTTTCCCTCTTCTTTTCTCCAAGCATTCTTTATTTGCTAAATAAAATCTCTTTCCATTGAATCCTAGCAGATGTCTGGGAACCCCAAACCCCTTGAACTTCCACTTTGTCACATAATAAGGTTCAACTCATTTCAGCTTCGCAGAACTCAAATCCCACGTGGACTCTCATTTGGGAACCTGATATCTGCTCTTCTTTTCTTTCTTGGGATTTATCTTATCTGAAACTTGTGTATGTCTCTGTTTCTTGTTCCTCAAAACAGTAACAATTTCCATGCCTGCGTTTTGAAGTTTTGGGGAATGAAAGGAAAGCATAAATATCAAAGTAGCTGAAAAAACACTGTACGATCCAACAACACATGGACAACATTGGTTGAAGACAGCATTTGGTTTTATAAATAGTTCATTTGAATTCTATCAATCAGATACTACGTTACTGTTTCTTTGAAGGCTTTGTCAAGTTTATGACAAATCATAACAGTGACCAACCAGCAGAGAAATGCTCAGCTTTTTTATTTCTGCAAGAAATAAGGAGTAAGTGGGAATAGAAATCATTGCATTAATTCAGATAAGAGCATGAATAGTTGTGAAAAGATGAAGGCAAAGATCTTATCCTAGCGTGTTTTGACTATAAGTAAATATGTGAATACCTAACAACGAACCAAAAGCTTCCTGAATCACGGAGTTTCTTGAGATTTCTTCTCTCCCTGAGTTTCCCCACAAGGCCGTAGGTAAATGTGAAGAGTGATGGGATCTTTTCATCTTGAAGGAAGCCCTAGCTCAGAATCAGCCTCCTGCCACCCCGCAGTCTGCACGGGGAGCCCTGCTTACCTGGCTCAAGTCTTGGTGGTGAGCATACCCCTTCCTGGGGGTTTTCTCCATCCAATGTGTGTAAACAGAGACTGTGACCTTCTGCAGAATGGAATGGAATCCCTTAGAGGACTTAGTGCGCAACCAAGGGAAGCCGAGGCAGGAAAACCCATGCTGAGCCACCCGGTAAGCCCAAGGCAGTTCCAGTGACTCTGAGCAGGGAATGTCCCTGTCCTCAGACCCTCCTGCCTTTGGGAGGTGAGAGCCAACATGGCTCCTGTCACCATTGCCAGAGGTGGAGGGCAGTCTGCCCACCTCGCTTTCTCCCTCAGCAGCTCACTCTCCCTGTCTAACCCTTTCCACAGGCTCCACACTTTTCTTTAGTCTGTATATGTGAAAGGAGCAGGGTGGAATGGGAGAAGAAAGGGGAGACTATCCTTCCTACAGATGAGCAGCTGCTGGGGAACTGAGAGCACAATTACCTTCTCCACGTCGCAGTGGTTGGTTGACCACTTCCTGTGGCTTCTCGGGAGTCATCTGGGTAGTGTCTGCATCACAGGACACTGAAGAGAAACAAGGACACACCAGACTATGCAGAGGGACCCAGAAACACACCCCAGTGTCCTCAGGTGAAGCCAGTAAGTTTGGAGAAATTACTGGGTTGCAGGGATCAGAATCACATATTGAATTTTGCATAAATAGGCAGAATGAGGGAACAGGGGTCTTTCCTTGGAACACATTACTTTAACCTGAGTAGGACACACATATTCTACCAAGAAGGGCCATTGCTGTTCCATACAGAATTCATGAGAATTTCTCCTTGTGTTTCCCACAAAAGCCCAAGGCAAATACACACAATTCTACCTAAGGACTAGCTGGGGAGTGCTCCAAGGGAACCCAGCAGCACACTCCTGCAACCCAGGGCTGGACGTGCCCCCTCCTCACCTGGCTCAGATGCTGGGGAGAAGCAGGCTGCTTCCTCGGGTTCTTCTTCCCCAGGCATTTCCAAGCGGGCAACGCTGCTCTCTGCAGAAAAGAAATGAAGTCCCTGAGAGGTCCCAGGATACAAGCAAAGGGGAATCAGGGCGAACAAAGCTTATAGCAAAGGCATGGGTTGCTCAAGCATCTCACGGGTGGGACCATCCCCATCCCAGACCCTGCTGGTCTGTGCCTTAGGGTCACCTGGCCTGTAGGCGGACACGCTCCAGCCACTATCACCGAGGCCCAGAACCATCCTGCTGCTCACTTCCTCCC
>PVKS010017269.1:0-42333 GCA_004027875.1 Aplodontia rufa | reverse complement strand
AAAAAAAAAAAAAAAAAAAAAGGGTCTCACAGTCTCCTGGCCACCAATGCCTGAGCTCCAATTTCTTCCCCTGAAACTAGCAGTATTTTTTATATTTATTAGTGCATTATAGTTTTACATAATGTTGGGATTAGTTGCCATATATGCACACAAATCAACAATACAATTTGTTCAATATCCCCCCCATATCCCTCTACCTCCCTCCTCCCATCCCCTGATCCCTTGCCTTTTCTGGGTCCTATATTGTTCCTAAAAAACCCAAATACAGTGACATAATTCTTATACCTATGAAGAACATTATTTGTATATATGGTTATAGTATATACAGTGACATTTATAACTGCTTGGAATATACCTTGCTTTATCTCAGTTCCAACATTTCCCCTTCTCCTCCCTTCCTATCATCCCTTGTTATTCTTCAAAATATTTGACAGTGGGACTAAACATTTACACTTTTGTACAGTTATGCAGCATAGCTTGTTCAAATATCTCTTGAAGTATCTTGCAACTGGATCTCATAAATATTAACATTTTGCACTTTTGTTCTATGGATCTAATACATGAGTTTGTCTACTTTATTCCCAAGCCTGGGTTTAGGTCCAGCCTCCATAAATGAGGGATACCAATCGGCCCCTGTCTCTCTGGGTTTGGGTAAGCTAGCAGTATTGTCAATTCTTGTAGATACTTCCAAAAGTAAGATTTTGTGCAATTTTGGATACAAATGTAGCAGACTACATACATTCTTCTGCTCCTTGCCTTTTTCATTTAATAATATATTTCTGGGGCTGGGGCAGTGGCTCACTAGTTACGGCACTTGCCTAGCATTTTTAAGGACACAGGTTTGAACCCCAGTACCATATATACAATGAAGTGTCAGAGCAACAAAAGGCACATAAAATTGATTCTCTCTCTCTCTCTCTCTCTCTTTCTGTCCCTCTCTCTCTTTAAAAAGTAAAAAGAAAATAAACTCAATTTTGATAATATAAAAAAACCACAAACCCAGATTTGATTAGAGTTCAAAAAGTGAAAAGAATTGCCAACATGTTTTCAAGTCAAGTGACACTAGAAAAAAATAAGGCAAAGACCTTGAAATAATACAATTTTGATGAATCATGCCCTAAAAGTCTTCATGAAGGTAGATTTTGTTGATGCCATTTCTTCCAATAACTAAAATTCCTTAAATGGGTGACAATTAACAGTGAGCAATTTAACAATAAAGATTTAATACTGCTATTTAACATGTAAAAAGTATTTCTTTACTTTTCCAATATCCGGTTTCCATTTTAAAACAAAACTCATGATCTTATATATGAGTATTTAGTTTACTGTCTGCTGATTGTAAAATATATAAAGACAATTTTCTATTTAACTCAGCAATATTTTAATGCTTTGTTGTTGTGGTAGTGGTTGTTATGGGATGTGAACCCAGGGATGCTTAACCATGGCCCACATCACTATCCCTTTTACATTTTTTATTTTGAGATAAGGTCTCACTAAGTTGCTGAGGCTGACTTTGAACTTGCAATCCTCCTACCTCATCTTCCAGAGCTCCTGGGATTACAGGTGTCTGTAAGTAAGTCTGGCTTTTAATGCAGTTTTGTTATTTTCATTCAAAGTGGATTTGAAAGTACCAATGCTTGAAAAAGTATTTGGTCTACAGACAATGCTTTCGGGTATTCAATGAATGAATCTAGGGCCACAGACCCTTTGAAACAACTGCTCTGCTCTTTCCCCCAAGGGTATGGAGCTCAGGGTCTGGTTCCTGCTGGTTTACAAAGTCTGCCTTTTCTTTTATGGGCTTCTCTTACATCCTTATTCTACCTTCTCTACCTTCTCTCTTGTGCATAATGTTAGAACTGAACAAAGTTTTATAAATTATCTTGCAAACTAAATTTAATAGCCAATATATATAAAATATATAAACCATAGGCAGCTCTCGTCAAATGGAAAGCTAAATGTCCAGAACCCAGACCACCGTTTATTCTCCCACATAGCCAGAAGACATTTCTAAGAGGAAAACAGAACAGTTAGAAATCTATTTGTGGAGCCAAAACACTATAGAAAGCCGGGTCCCAAAGAGGTTAATAATAAATCTTTCATGAAGTAACCAATTTTTTAAGGAAAACCTACCACTTGACAGCCCAGTCACCATCTCTCCAAGGGAAGGTATCAAATGGTACCACAAGAATCCCTGGGGTTGGGGGAACACAAACAGATTCTGAGCCTCCCTTCTAAAGAGTGGGATTCTATGAGCCTGGAATAGGTCAGGGAAGCTGTCCCTTAAACAAACACCCAAAGTGATTCCCAAGTTCTGGCAAGTTAAGTGCACTTGGCACTTAATCCGGGTTAACTCTTCCCCCTCTCTATATCCACCCCTGTTAATTATTTTTCCTTTGCCTCTTCCTTCCCACCAACCCAATCCTGGTCTTCCTTCCAAAGTATATAAAATCTAAACTGCTGCAACACCCTTCCTGCCTCGCCGTGGCCTCCAGGCTCTCCTTGCCCTCCAGTCCATCTGAACCATCCCAATTGGACCAAATCTTGTGGAACACAATCTTAATTGGGTCCATAGTTTCCCCTGGCCAAACATTTTTTACTCCAATCTTAACAAGATTTGCTTTTGCAATCTGTTGTTCAAAAGAAATCCAACTAGAAAATTTACTAAAAAAACAATGTATCAGAAAAGCTGAAGTACTCTGTCTTGACAGTAGTAAGAGAAAGATAAAAGGCCCTGCATCCAATCTGGCCACCCTCCATGCCACTTCCCATGCTGGAGGAAGCTCAAAGGACAGCTTCTAAAACTTCTGGCTAATTCAGAACACAAAACTAAAATCAAAGGCTTGATATGCTAGACATTTATGGTCTTTCTGCTCTTACTTCCCACTAATCATACAAAGTTTCTTTTTTTTGCTACAGCAACATTTCTTAATGTATTCTCTCTCCACCCCTGCCCTTCTCCAATACTCCACATCTGGGCTTCTGCACTACCTTATAAATTACTACATCCCCATTATAATAGTTTTGTCATGACAAATCTCACTGGTCTCAAGGCAAACAAATTCTAATTCACTCACACATCTAAAACCCCATTCACTGTACCATTTAGTTGGTAAGTAATGAAGGCCCACCATCTTTTCAGCCTAAAGGGCTTTGTCCTAAATGGGCTGCTATCTGCCTTTGCTCTCCACTGGCACTCTGCTGAACACTGAGTAGGCATATACTTATTAAATGTGTATAAACTTGTTTCAGATTCACTAACAGTAACAAACATTTTACTTTTCAGATACTCTAAAAGGTATCTTTTCCAGGGCTACAAAAATAGTGTATAGCTGTCTTTTGGTTGCTCATTTTCTTGTTCTTCTATTTTCCACCTGCTCTCTTTAGCCAAGTCAAAACTTAAATTGGGACATGTCAGTAGAGACTGACCGATCACATTTCTTTTCCCTTTAGACATCCTACCTACCTACCCTTAAACAAAAGGATGAGAAGTCATTGTCCACATTTGTTTCCCCATCAGAGGTCAAATGTGGATCTTATTTCAAAATAAATTTAGCCAGCAATGAGAATGAAAATGTGTGACAGGTGGGTAAAGGAGCTGGGTAGTAAAGGACAGTTCTTGTCTGATACATGAGAAAAGTTACAGAATCCCAACAGTCACTTAAAAAGAACACTTTCACAGGAAAGAAGGATTACTCTGTCAGTCTGATAAACACCACAGTTCCAGTCCCAATATCATCTGCTGTTCTTCCCAGCTGTGTTTGCTCATCACTGTGTACATAACATATGCATAGACTCAGAAAATAAACTAGCAGTCTTTCATGACCTGTCTTACAGCACATCTTCCTCTATCTTGAGGTTAGGCAAAGAGGTGTAGAACTTCTAGTTTTAACCAGATTGACCAACCAACTTCCTAAGATGTATTCAAAGCACAATTTGGACCACAATGCTTGTTACCACTGGGGAATGATTTTCCAATTTCTAATATTCCACTTGCCAAATCAAATAGAAATGCACTTGGAATGTTCTCTGTCATGGTGCTGTGCTATTTCCCTGGTATCAATACCTATGCAGACCGATTTAGGTACCATTATCTATTTTCTTAACATCATGAGGCTCTGCTTTCTTTTGAGTGATACTAGGTAAATTCTCCAAAGAGTCTAACAGAAAAGTCTTCCCAAATATTTTTTTATAATGAGCTCTCACAGCTAGTTCTCCCTGAGCATCCTGATTATCTTATGACCTGGTCATATCTAGCTCATCACTGCTCTGGCACTGTTTACTGACCACCTTTCTCTTGAGTTTCTTTAGACCAACTTCCATTACATCTCCTGGTAATATTTTTTTGATGTAATAGTCAATCCAGTAAAGTCAAGGACCAATGAAGAACTTGCTACAAGGTACTTTTAAGACATTGTCCATTGTGGCAAAGAGTATCAATTTGGTTTCCCACTGAACTCAACACCAACACAGAAAAACCTGTCACCTATAAAGCA
Source organism: Aplodontia rufa (assembly GCA_004027875.1). NCBI lineage: Eukaryota > Metazoa > Chordata > Mammalia > Rodentia > Aplodontiidae > Aplodontia > Aplodontia rufa. Next base: position 37,840 of record PVKS010017269.1, on the reverse strand, counting down.
ACAGTGATTCATTCCTGTGGCTTCAATTTCTAATGACAGAAGATATCCGCTGGACAATAAGGAAGTGCTCATCTTGATCAAACCAGAAGAACGTAATAGCTCCTAAGTCCCCAAGAAATCCAGCCTGAGTTTGTTTATCAATGGTTTTGTAAATTAGAATTCAACTTCTAATGTCTATACATTAGGACTGTAGCAATTTTACAAACTAAAGAAAAGCACAAAGTCAAGGTGCTACTGGAAATAACCGCATTTTTAAATGTTTTCAGAAGCAATAGCAGACTTTCTTCAGATAAAACAAAGGACAGTTTTTCAGGCTTTCTCTACTTAAGTCCTGATTCCAAGCCAAGTGACAATGTGCCTTTATTCATCTAAATAAGCTATTACCAGATTCTCTCCAGAAATGGTTTGGAGAGGCCAGTTTCTAAAGTGCCCAAGTGTCCATGAGATACAGTGAATGCCGGGTACCCACAAGTTACCCCCACCACTGTGGCCACACTCCTCCTGCAGGGCCCAGTTCAGCATCTTGTCCTGAAACCAGGAGAGAAAAAGACAAAGACTATTTTCCTTGAACAAAACCTAAGCTCTCTAGTTCCTTCTCCCTGTATAAACAAATTTGTTCCTGCATCACTCACCTCTAAACAAGGTATAGTAACAACTAAAATTGCAGACAATTTCCAAAGGTCCAGGATGGCTATGGAATACTTCCCCTTCTTCCCAGGGCCATCTCTTCACAAGGAGAAGATTAGAGAGACTAGGATGCCCTATGCTGATCCATTCCCCAGCTATATGAAAAGATATTGCTCCCTCAAACCTGTGATGAAAACTCTAAGTGGTGGGTTATTTCTCACTCTCCTAACCATGGGAAATGTCCAAAGCTTACTTACATACCATATATAGACTCGTACATATCAAAGACCCCTCATCTTACTGCTGAGGAATTCATGTGAGGGCTGGGGAGTACTTCACACCTGGGGGGTGGGCAGTGACTGAGGAGAAAAGGGAATCCTCATTTGCCTGCCAGTTACAGAACTGCACACCCAGAGGAGGTCCTTATTTTTATAATGCAGGGAGTGATTTACACCATGCAACCACTTACAAACTCTCTGTAGAGTGAGAAATGGAGCATCCCTCTCCTCTTAAAGGCTTCCAGGAAGTTGAACTTGGCTGACAGAGATGCTGAGATGGACCAGTAAAGTGGCTGCCTAGGTGGGACAAGCCTAGAGACACTGGGCAGAAAACTGCTCCAGGGTGAGGCAAGGAAACAAATCAACTCCTCCTGGCTGGTGCAGCGAAGGATGGAGATATGCTGACCAGGAACCAGAATGTGCTGAGGAATAAAGACCAACACAGGATATGTGAACTAGTACTGGACTGTTAACTCCTAGGTGAGAGGCAAAAAGAGGTTATAGGAAAACAGTGGATGCACAGATCATGGATGACACAGAGACTATCAAGCCAGTATTCAGAGAGTAAGATTCTAATTATTAGATCTCAGGCACAAAGTAGATCATTGATTTTGGGAAAACAAGGAAACCTCAATTTTCCAAATCAGGGCAAAGGGTTAAGCCAATAGCAACTATGGCCAGTCCTAGAACATGGGCTGGAATTCACTGTCATGAAGAATATGATAACATGCACAGGTATATTATCATTTACTGAAAATATGTAATGAAAATATAAGGTTAAGTCCAGGTTCATAATAAGTCTCTAACATTTATCAATTCCTCTCCTCTCTCCCAAAACCAACAACTTTGTGGCAGCCCTTACAAGTCCAGAGCACACTTAGAAGTGTTTTGTGCCCCAGGTGTTAAAAGATTAATGAAGTCAGTCAATCACATTCCCCAAGGACCTTAGGGGTGCTTAGATTGTCCAGACACAATGGAAAAACTTCACATTGGTGCTCTTTGTATTCCTCTTCCACAGGATCTATATTCTAAAGGCCCTATTCACTCAAATACTGATTTTCCTTAGAGACCTTGATCAATACAAAACCTACAAAAACAAATGACTGCTTTATTCCTTCATGAGTTACATTACACGGGAAATTACAATTGGAACTACCAAAGCAGGGGATTTTAAGTTGGTCTCTTTTGGTCATTGAAAATATTAGCAGTTGTAAGCAGCACTGATGGTTTTAAATTTTTTCAAATAAGAGGATCACATGCCTTAAATATCAATAATGGGTCATTGCTCCATTAGTAGTTCTGGTATAAGAAGAGCCTTGACATCATTTCATAAAGCCTGAACATTTTGCAAAGTCCCTGGAAGTTCTCCCCTGTCAGTACCATATAACATACTACACTTTTAGCACACAACATCATAAGTGATGGAATTTTGTCTGAGAATAAGTTCTCTTAATACTGATACATGACTCAGGCTCTTTTCTTCAGTTCAGCCAAGTACAAAATGCTTTACCAACGAATATGCCCACATGATGCCCAGCACAACATGCCACATGGGAATGTTGCTTGTGTGCTTCAAACTGGAAATCACATTCCTTAAGAGCATTACTCATTGACTGGTTTCATACAGGTGATCACAAATACACACATTCAATACTATTCTTTAAACTACCTCTTATTTTGGGTTGGTGTTTAAGAAACACTGTGGTCTGTTAATATTAAACATGTAATTGTGTCATAGTGTTGCCTTCCCCTGATCCATTCTTGAGATATTCTGCATTAATCTGTAAAGACTGTCTAGCCATTCAAGTGTGAAGCCACAAGCTACAAAACTAATTGATCCTAAGCAGTGATCAGGTCTCACCCTGGACAAATTACTTCAGCCACAAGTCAACCCAAGTGCAATCAAGGATTGAATCAATATTGAACCTTATCCAAATTTCATCAGTCTTCTTTCTACCTTAATTCTCTATACCCAGGTTTTACATGGATAAGCAATGCCATTCACTTTCTTATTATAGGGATGGGGTATTATTTTTATCATGATTATTTAAGACATGTTAGAGTTTTTAATTAATACTAGATGATTTTTAAAGAACATGTCTTTCCTAGAAATGTCACTAGTAAAATGCATCAATTTTTTTCTCTAATGTGGCACTTTCCCTGTCCATAAAACTTATTTGATTAGCAGTACTGTAGAAGCTAAAGCTTTTGTATGCAGGCACTCAAGCATAATTTAATCATTTTATTTAAGCATGAAAAAAATATTCTGAAAGCCCTGTTAGGTAAAATATCCCTGATTAGCTTAAACTTACATTTGCAGGTATATTAAAAGTGAAATAAATCACAGAATGCTCAGTATGCAATGGAGTAGTGTTAACTTTGTTACAACAGTCAGCAGTAAGTTAAAAATTGTTGTATTAGAGAATGTAAGGAATAAATGTCTTATCTTAAATGTATTTAGAAAGGTTACTTTAAAATAAATTTTGTTTTGTGCAAATCCTTTTTATATTACCAAGACTTTCACCTATGGAAACCTTTTTCATAGTCAAACAAGATGAGGTCCTAATTGCATAATACCATTCATCTGCTGAGGATAAAAGTGCCAACAAATGAAAATGCACATTAGGCAAGAGATTGTCAGAATAGAAAACTGTTTTTTTTTATTTTTTATTTTTTTTTTGTTTTTTTGTTTTTTAAATAACCCACTTGCATTAACAAAAGACTGCAGTAGCTTCCAAATTATAGGTTGTTATTTTTAGTGGAAGTAGTTCAATATTCATATTGGAGCAGATGTAGCAGTTTAACAAAACAGCTCTTCAAATCCTGCACAAATTGAAAACAGGAAAACTGATTGCATTTTCTCTTATCACTTTCCTTTTCTGAATTGACACTTTTGGCCTTCTGAAAATTTACCCATGGCTTTCATCTCAACAGCACCTGCTGATCAAATAGAAACCTAACATTTTCATGAAAATGGTATAAAGGACTAGTTTTGTTCTAAACACTATAAAGGGCATGAGTTGTCTGCTTGGCGGCAACAATTGCTGTGTATAAGTCATATTCATAACCGTTTTACACTTTCATTAAACTTTTAAAAATTTATTACATCCCTTCTAGATTTTTTCCCGTATTCATTTTTGTATGGTTCAATTTTTGTATTCAATCTAAAACTTAATGTTATTGTATAAAGACCATGCAAAATGTGTAAAATAGTAGCTTACACTTAGAAGATACTACTTAGCATTGTGTCTGCCTCTGCTCTGCATACACACATACATATTTATCTATACGTATCACTCTCTAAGCACATGAGTGTAAAATATATACATCCTATTCATTTCATTTTCCATCCAACAAAAGAAAACTGGAAACAAGAAGTCAGAACTAGGTCCTATTTTTGAAGGGATCCTACATGTTCCTTTATCAGAAATAAATGTAACAAGGGCTTCCCCAGACTGAGGAAGAATGGATGGATGTCACCTAAACACTAGCTGGTCACAAGCTGAAGTGAATGACCATTCACTCATCTCCCCAGAGCAACAAGGCAAATCTTGAAAATGGGTATTCTCTTATATAAAATATGCAAAGATGCTAACTGCCTTGCTTCTCAGATTTTTAAATAAAAGTGCACCACATATTTTTAAGTAACATCTAATCTGGGTAAAATTAACGATGCTCCTAAGAGATGTTGTCAGCTTTTTAGCAAAAAACAAAACAAAAAACCTCTTTCCCTTTCTGAAAGATTCCAAACTGTCCTTTCCTATTCTGCCCCAGTGATAAGGTAACCTGAAGGCAGAAATGACATACAGTAATATATGTGCCACTCTGACCAGTTGGTCTGTGAATTTCAGTGTTTCATCATGCTCACTGAGGCAACAGCAAACCTGAAATGTCAATACGTTCAGTCAATGGAAGTAAAATAATGGGACTCCATTGTCTTACACAATCGATCTGCTGCTGTCAACAAGGAAACATGCCCCTCTGGCTTTAAACAAATTTTAATTAGGCTTTTAGTTACTGGATCATATCTATCTACCTATGAAAACACCTAGCTTGACAATGTGTATGAGGCAATCATTTTGTCTACTTTTATTCCTTTTAAGAACCTTCTAAAGTTGATATAATTTTCTGAAACACATTCATGAATCAAAAACATTTTTTCTTACACTGATTCTAAGCAAAAAAGTCTTGATTCTTATTCAAAAACCAAATCGACCTAACAGACTTAGACTGATTTTTTTTCCCTTTAGCCATAGTTGACCATGCTATACAATCAACAAATTCCATATTAAAAGGCTTCATTTGCCTTTCACATCTTTGGAGGACAGTTAACATGAATACATCACCAGTTCAAAACAAGTCACACAAAACCAAAGACATTAATGACCAATCCCCAAAGCCTCTACCTTCTTCACTCAGTTTGATCAATCCTAAAGGTAAGGGGTAAAGGAAACTCCTTTAAAATAACGTAGATGTTTGGCGCTGAGAAAGACAGGGGGAGGAAGTGAAGAGGAAATAAGACATTTTTAAGTCATTCAAATTGCACCTAAGTTCTCCTTCTTCCATCAGACGGGAGACAGTCTCATCTTAAAATAAAAATGAACTAATCAAGTTGTTAAGCAGTTCTTTCTCTCCCTCTCCATCTAAAGGCTTCAGCGTCCAGTCAATAAATAATCTATTGTTCCCCCTTTATCGAGTCTCTTTAAACCTATTCAGACTGGCAAAACTAAACCCAATTAAAGATAAGGCCCTCCAGTAATCTCACCTCGGTGAGTCCTGTCTGGATAGCAGAGGTGATGGGAGATAGCGTCAAGGCCAGGGCTGATGCCTCCTGCTCACCCCCGCACAACAAAAGGCAGATTTCGCTTTCTCCCTCTGCTAATCTTTAAATGTAAATTCTCTCCGCCAGCTAAGAGGAGCGACAGATAACATGTTACATCTTCACTTCTCCTGGTCTTATCGACTTCTGAATCATTTGGAAAGGGAGAGAGGGAGCGGGCAGAGCCGCCTCCCGCGCCCCCCGCGCCCGCGGCCGCCCCCTCCTCCGCGCGCCTCCCCCGTTCACGGAGATTACCTTCTGGCAAAGGAGCGCGCGAGAGGCGGCCGCGGCCGAGGCGGCACCCAGACCGCGGCTTTGTATTCATTAAACACACATCGGAGCTTATCAGAAGTAAAAGGCTTGTCAGGATGGCACATTGTGTGTGAGTGAGTGTGTGAGCGCAGGAGGGAGAGGAGAGAAGCCAACGTGCATCAGGGTGATTACAATATCAGCAGGGCCCAGATGGAGGCAGGAAAATAAACAGAGGGTGCGTGTGAGACAGAGCGGGAGAGGGAGGAAAAGTAGGAGAGAGAGAGAGGGAGAGGGAAGAGACACAGGCAGGAGGGGAGAAACCATACTGGAGGAGGGGGCGGGGGTTCAGGCCCTATGATGGGGCTGGAAAGTGGGGGGAGAACTACCCTTAGGCTGGCTGGGGGTTACCTGCACATCCAGATCTGTCCCTACTCAAAGAAAAAGGGGGTAAAGCCACACCAGACAACTGCATCTGCCTCCAAAAATGTTCACATTTGGAGGTTCTGTCAAGGTCACAGGGATCAAAGGCTCTCTTTTGACAGTGTTAACAGTGAGAGACCTTCACCATCTCACCTCCACCCAAATAGCCACAATTCACAAAACCAACTTAATGAGTCCATGCAGCAATCAGTCCTGAAATCTTCCAGACCAACCTCCAGTAGGGGATCCTGTCCCTTTCTCTGGTGACCCAGATACTCCTAAATTCCAGCACCCACACATAGGAAATGGGCACAGGAAGATATAAAATACCTCCTTTTGGTGGGTTTTAATGTGTCCCAGCTGAAGAATCCTGCCGCCAGCATCATTGTGATAAGGAGGCCCACTTGTGATTGGTAGCTACAGGTGACTGAGACACCTGCTCCACCTCCAGAAATTGTGTTGGGGGGGGGGTTAGATTTCCTAATGTGTACATCTGAAAGTCTATAAGTCTATTTTGGAGGTGGGAATTTGAAATCGAGACAATCAATCTCAGTTTCAGCTGCCTCACAGCTCTTCACCCACCCAGAGCTGGAGAATCAATCAGAGAACAAGTAGGGGCTAATGCTCCTCCATCAGACCAGAGTTCATCCTCCTCCTCAGCAAGGTCAGGAGGGAGATACACCTGAGTAGTCCCCTGGGAGCCCCTTTTCACTTTTAAATGTACCCATCAGACAATCTGAACATCTGATCAGATCCTTAATGGAGTGCAGATAATGCAGCAAAGAAGGGTCTTTTATTGGGGGGAGGGGGACATTTGGTTGTGTTGTGTTTCAAGGCACTGAAACCTGGTTCAGAAGCTCTCACTGCAGTGTGGAGAGTTCAGAATGGAAGAACCAATGAAATACATGATTTTTCATGGCACACACTGTGCTCCCAGCTGCTGTGAAACTTGAAGTCATAAAACAGTTTGTGCATCGGATCTCAGCAGATAGGGACAAAATGGGGGGGGGGGGACCAATGAGTCCAAAAAGACAGGGAAGAGCAAGGGGACTAGGAGTCACCTTGTAGGGGGAGACAAATTTTAAGTGACTTTAAAAAATGAGGACAGGCATTGTTTAATCCAGCACTCCCTCTCCAAATCACTTAGCCAAAAAACTGTTTTATGTGTAGTACCACTCCTTCCCTCCAAGCTCCCACCCCAAGGAAAGAATCAAGGGAAATTTGATAGGTAACACAAAGTGAAGAAAGCTGGGCATGGTGGGGGAAGGGCATGTGTGAAAATCTTGTCTTGCAATGAATGTCAGATAAAAAGTGGTCTGCTACAATCCTCCAGTAATCCAATAAAGTGGAAAACCTTATGGTATCACTGAGACAAGAACAAGGTAATATTTCTCCATAAATCTTTGAGAAGTGACCAGGTTCAATAGTTAGAGAAGGGTACAAGGGTAACAAGAAAACCACTTGGCAGTCTACATTACAAAATGGAGTGAACTCTAAATGGGTGAAAATCTGTCAACCTTTCATGTTTTTAATTTAATAACAGATTTCTGGAGTATCATTTTAGTTCTCATAAAAGGTGCCCTTTCACCTTTTTCTTTAGCTGTTACAGAAAACTGCATTCAGAAAAACCAGAAGCAACCACACAGACCCTCCCCTTTATTTCATTTTATTTACATCAGTTTGGGCACAGACTACACACAAACACCTAAAGTTCCAATGAAACTCTAGAAAGAAAAAAATGCAACTAACAAATACCCACTGTTTTTTTCACTATGTGCTCTTAAGAAATGCCATTTTAAAAAATAAAATGCACTAGTATTGCTTTTAAACCCAGAAGACTTACATATTTCTTTAAAAGGTATCTCAAACAGTAAGCATGAAGAAAACTGTACAAATGCTAATCTGCCAATGTTCTTATTTTGTAAAGCTGTAGTATTTCTACTACCTTGTTTGTTCATTGACTTTTGGCTCACCATTATTAAAAAAAAAAAAAAAAATCAACCAGTTCTGTAATGGAAGAATCCATGACTCTCATCCAAAGCAAACACTTTACTTCAAAGCTTTCAATTAAAAAAATAAAAGCAATACAACAATCAAGAAGTACAATCACAGAGTAAGTGTATAACAGAAAGTGGTGTCTATAATCACAGCTGTCTTAAAGTCCAGGCTACAGACTAGAAATCTTAATTTCAACTAGTTCTTTTTTTAATAATAGGTTACCTTTGTATAAAAGCAAGAAGTCCATCTGCCCCAGGCAGATAAGATTTGAAGCATTAATTCAGATAAAAATCTAGCATTTTCTTTCTTTCTTTGAATATGTGAATTCTAGTGTGCTATAATGTGAGAATTCCAACATATGACCATTATGGCATAATATCTCATTGCTCAGCTTGTCATTATTTCATTTGTAATTCTTATGTTAATTATGTTCATAATTACTATAAACAGATGTGGTAGACATTCATGTGACCTTTTATTGCAGAATGCATTCCTCACTCATTTTGCTTTAATTTCTCATGTACATGAAGCTGAAATGCAGAAAAAAGAAAAAGGCTTTCTAATTTTCTAATCTTTTAAATGCAAAAGTTAAAACAGAACCTACCTTGTACTTTTCCTGAATTTCAGAATATCAAATTATTCTTAACATTTAAGCTGCTTTGTAGCACATTTCTAAATTGCACACTGAACCTTACTGCTGCTCACTAAATTGTACCTCTGGATGCCAAACAAAGGCTAGTATCAATCTCTAAGTTGTCTTTTTATATTTATGTGTGTGTGTGTGTGTGTGTGTGTACATATATATGGTTAATGCAGCACAATTGTGCTTCAAAACCAAGTGTCTAGCTGCTACATAGTGACTTATTCACTCATAACTCAGCCATCATCCTTTTTACATAAGACACATTTACAATAAAATCAGTATGGATTTCATTAGCTGAAAACCTCCTCGAATTTCATTTCTTTGGCCCTAATCTATAATTAGTGTGGACAGACAGGTGCAAACCCTTCTCTTCTACAGATGGCTACTGGAAATGGTGCAAAGTAGCTCCTTCTGTTTAAACAACACAGAGATAACCTGCTCTGTCTTATCACTTACAATTACCTCCATTAAACTGAACTAATGTTTGCTTTAATAAAATGTTCACTGTTCTTTAAACATTATTTAGGAACTCTTATATTAATGGCGGTAAAAAAAAGTGAAGTTGGGAGGTGTCTCTAGATAATAATAAATAGCTTACTCTGGATAAAAGGTCCTCATTGATAGTTAATACTAAGGTTCACAAACTGTTTAGTTGATTTAACATTGGTTAGTTATTTTGTATAAATAAGGTCAAATATAAATTATAAAAGAGCATTCAGGTGACAAATATATTTAACAAGTAAAACTGGGAAATTTAACATTTTTCCTGAAGTTTAGAAGTATCAAAGGTTCAAATTCTGAGTATGGATTTTGAGCTATTATTGCAACGCCTGTAACTGTTAAAGTTCTAGATAGTTTTGAAAGAATATTTATGCTAACCTAATTTTATGTATTTGTTTGATAGATTATTCTCCAAGTTGAGTGAGTTCATTCTTTTAAGGCACATTTAAAAAATTAACTATGAATCTAAGTACATTCTGCAAGCACCTGGTTAAAAATAACTCCATTCCATAATAATTAACTTCTGTAAAACCAGAGCTCACTTCTCTGTTTCTGCTGTCAATAAAGACTGTGGATCACTATGTGATGAATAAGGTGCTCATAAAATAAAGAATCTTTAAATGCCCAAATAGCAACAAATAAATAGCCTTTCTCACTGAACTTACATAACTTACAGTAATAGAGTCCAGCAAAATGCAACTGAGTAGGTTTTTTTTCACATGCAAATCCTGCAGGTGCCAATTTTTCAGACTGCTTTGCTATGAAGGGCTATGTTGCCTGCATGAAACCTCAATGTGGAAGGCTTTGCATTCAGTGCCTGTCAGCTGATGTTCATATCAAAGAAGTGAGAAACAGGATTTGACAGTGAAGAATGTCCTAAACTGACAACCACTGACCAGCATTCCTATTGGAAGCATTTCATTCTCAGTGATCCCTTTTCAATGTTTATGAAAAAAGTGAGAGTGTGTGTGGGGGGGTAGCTAATCTTCTATTTTACAATAAAATAAATTATAATGGCACCTTACAATTTTGTAGTTCTTTGCTATTTCTGAAGTGTTCTTTTATCTGAAAATATTTAGACTAACACCTCGATGGGAAAGCTTATCATCAAATAGTAACACCAAGAGCAGTATTTTGCTTGTCTCAGAATAAATTGTGAAAGTATTAAAAAGCTGCAGTCTGTAGCTGAAACGTTACTATCCTACTATTTCCAGCAACTTGGAATTTAAGTGCAGTTTGCATTGTACTGTAGGTAGAATACTTCTTATTAGGAAGGTCTTTTTCACGCTTTTAAAATCGAATTATTGGGAGGTATTTGTGGGTCAGAGACAGTATGAAGGAAAATATCATTTGAAAGATTTCTGGTTTGCTTTGAGTTGTCCAAACATTTTAAGAAAAACAGTTTTCTACATTGCTTTTATTAGGTATAAACTAGACACTAGAAAAACTACATACTGAAATTCTCCCACACAACATTAAGCTTTTCAGATAAAGTGACTGCTGTCTAAATGGTTTATAATTAAATTATAAATGCTTAAATGACAATATTTAATATAAAATACTTCCCTTAGTATAATTTTAAATTCAATTTTTGTGCCCAAAATGAACTTGATTCCTTGGTTATTTTGTTGGAATTCTGTTTTTTGAAAGAAGAACAAATGCTAAATATAGCACAAGAAAGGATAGATTTCAACTCCCTCAACATCCATTCTGGCTGGGGGGGAAAAGCCTGTATAAAACTAAGATTCTCTGACTAACATTGAATCAGACTGTCAGATCTCTCTGAAAAAGTAATAATAATAATAAATGAAATCATAGACCCCTATCTGGATCATCTGGCAGTCACTATAACCTTAAAACAAGACTAGACATTAAAAATAAACAAGGGAGAAATGCATTGAATTATGGATTTGCTTCTGTTTATGCACATCACAACTCAAAGAAACACCTAAATATGGGCTATGATGGTTTAAGAAACAATGTTTGTTGATCTTTTCTAAAGAATTGTGTGATGAGAAACTGGACACAACAGAATACTCACGTGGTCAAGGCACACCGCTGCAATAAACTAAAAGGAGGCCCCCAACACTAACAAATCGTTTATCAACGAGAAGCTGGTCAATTTGTATTCCAGGGAGTGTGGACTCACTGGGCACAGACCCAGTTCCACTCCTGTTCTATGCAAAGCAGGAGAATGATAATAAGAGCCACTGAGTGCACTTAGAAATGGTACAGATGTTTAAAAGGAGACCAGGAGAGGAAAAAAATCCTGTAAAACACATTTCAGTTCACACAGAAGGTAGAAAGAATGCTTTGGTCAGCAACCCGACCTTTATCAGGAGATAAATCAATTTGCAGCAGCTGTGGACAGCCATTTATATACAGGCCCTGGGCAGATTAATTAAGGGAAGCGAAGTTAAAAATTCAAGAGGGCTCAGAGTTACATTAAGCACATGAAGTTGGTCTGGAGTGGCCTCTCCACCTCTCCTGGTCTCTCTCTCACACGCCCCGATCTTCGTGGCTGTTCTCCCAGGGAAGTACTAGCCATTCCTTAAGGCGACCTTCTGCAAATATCCCCTGACTGGGGCACGCTGGGGATTTGTGGTGCCCAATCTCAAAGGAAAAACAGACTCAAAAGATTTCTCCACTATGCTTTGTAAGGAATAAGGAGACTAAGGGCTGCAGGACTCTCCAGCCAAATCTTCCAAACTGAAAGGCCTTTAGGGGGAAGAGGAGGAGGGAAGGCGGCTATTTTTAGTAACAGTCGTGGTTCACATCCTACTTCCCGGAATCTTAATACTCAAAACTTTTCCAAGGGTTGACCGAGCTTACAAAAAAAAAAAAAAAGTTGAAAAAAAACCCACATTTAGGCGACTTACATTGGCATAACCACATTCGCTTAAAGCATCTTGGTTAGCGCAAGGTCCGCCCGGAGAGAGGGATCTGGGTGTGCCAACCAACCCAGTCCTTTCAGGTTCGCCACGAGGGCGGCAAGCTAGGCGCGGAGCTGGTCTCCACTGGCCAAAAGGGCTTCAGAGAGATTTCCGGAAAACGAAAAGAATTCTCCGCACCCGGCTCCCGGTTGAGCCCCGCCGGGCACAAGGGTCTCCCGTCTAGGACAGGCGGACGCCGCCCAGTCGGGCAGCAATGGGGAACACCAAGGCAGCGAGGCCCGGGACTCACAGAGGTCCTGCAGAGGTGGCGGTGCCCAAGCGACCCCGGCTGCGAAGCCCTGTCCTGCCCCGGGCAGGAGGCACCGTGCTCCGGCTTAACCAAAGGCTTCCCACTCGAGCACCCCAAATGCCCAAGAGTAACAGGAAAGTTCGCAGGCGGGCGCAGAGCGCCTGGATGCCGCTCAGAGGACCCCCGACCCTAGTGGCAGCTGGGTTCCAAAGTTAAGATTCTGCCTTTTTGATCCTACTGCTGATTTCTACCAGCAAAACCAGCATTTCGCTTCCAGTTCTAAAACCCCACCATCCAGGGATAGGGCCACCTGCCAAATGCACATTAGGGCACCTTGACTAGTTGTTTTGTCGGGGCGGGGGTAACGGATCATTCGTCTTCCCGTTCACATATGGTTGTAACGGACAGAAAATGAAAAAAAAATGTTTTAAAACGACAGTTTGGGGAATCTAAAAGTAAAAACCACATCCTTGGCTGACCCGTGAAGTTCAGTGTCATCGCAGACTGGAGTCATCAGCGATGTTCCTCTTTGCCCTGGTGCGCAGTCCTACCCTAGTTGAGCGACAAGTATAGTATGGAGCATTTCGGTCGAATAATCCAAACGAAGTTGACGGTCATCGGAACAGTAATTAATAATAACAGCCCGGAGCTAGTCCCCGCCGCCTAGCCCTCCGCCCGCCGGCCCAGCCCGCCCGCGGGCACTTACACAGTACAGGGCCGGAGAGTCCCACCATCCGCCACTGGCTCCGAGCTGCAAATAAAACTTCCTCTCGTCTCCGTCGGCCGGTAGGGCAAAAGAGCGAGGATGCAGCGCGGCTTCCTTCGCGAGGCCAGAGTGTCTGCGGCCACTCACCCAAGCGCACTCGCCGAGAGGCCGTGGAGTCGCGCCGCCGAGCGCCTGCGGCTGTCCCGGCGCTTCGCAGAGCGAGCTGCGGTGCAAAAAGCCCGGGGTCGGGGACGCCAGCCAAACGCAGCCTCCACGCAGAGCCCAAGACTTGCGGAGCTCCGCTCCCCTCCTCCCGCCTCCCTCCCTCCCTCCCTTCGCTTTTCTGTTGTTGCTGCTGTGGCAGACAAATGTGAAGTGGGGCGCAGGGAATTGCCACTGTCACAGGCGGCGTCTGCGTCTGCCTCGCCTGCCCTAGCTCACTCTCGAGGAAGGAGAAGCATTTATCTGCAGGGCGGCCGGGCGTCCGCCGGGGAGCAGGAGCGCCGCGCGCTGCGCGCAGAGAGCGCCCGCACCAGGCCGGCTCCAGCGCGCGCCCGCGCCCAGGGCGCCGCGGCCGCTCGGGAGGGAGGCGGCGGCGCGGCCGCTACCAGGTGCGGGGGGGAGGGCCCGTGGCAGGGCCGGGGGGAGGTGGAGGTGGGAGACATCTGTGTGGTGCGGGGGTCACCGAGGTCAAGTATATGTTAACAATGGGCAGTCCCAGCTCACTGGGGTGTGCGGGCGAACGGGCGGCCTCCCTCCTGGCCTCGCCTTCTCGGGTGCTGGCTGGACGTGGAACTGGTTCCCTAATGATGCCTTCCCCGGACGCCAGGGCTCGGCGGCCCGAGTGCCCTGCAGTAACCCAAGACGACCACTTTCCCTGGCCATCTGGAGCGCTCCTAGCTGCCCTGCCTGTGTCTCATCACTGGCTGGAGAGACAGCTCTGCCAGAAATCAAGCCTCTCTCAGATCTCCTCTCTAATCCCCTTCTGTTAGCTGATTTCCAGACTGAATATTTGCTTTCGCATTAGATAATAGCCTTAGAGAAAACAATTATCATTTTCTCCCCCCCTTTGTTTTTCTACTTCTCCCATAGTATACCATTAAGAAGGACCTCTTTCCATTCCGGGGTTTTGTAGGTTGTGTCCGCTACCCCCCAGGCATTAATATCAATACTTTGGAGGGAGGGCAGGAGTCCCTGGGGAAAAAGATAGGGTAAAAGAATTCCAGATATTTCCAGAACAAATAAAAAATATCTCAGTGAAGAGGGATGACAATTTGTTTGTACAGAGAAAAAAAAGGCTGAGATTGTAATGAAAATATTAATATGTAGGTCAAATATGATCAGATAATGGCTTGCAATGATAAGTAAAATGAAGTCTTTTAACATTATTATGGAACGGTGCCACGACTGCTATTGTATTTAGTGGAACAATTTGAAATCCTACTCTCAACCATGTTTTCTCCAACGGGCCTAAATCAATGTAAAAGGTCCTGTGTGCATGTTTTTAAATCTCATCTTTACAAAGGAAAAAATGTGTAAGAGACTCAGAGTCAGCCCGATGCTGTAAGAACTGATGAGACTATCCTGAGTTTATTTTTTGAAGTGGTGTTTCAAATATTTACCACAGTAAAATCCCTTCCCCCACCCTTTTAAGCCCAGCTGGAGCTTCCAATTCTGAATTCTTTTCAGACTCTACTAATTTTTGGCAATTCATTTCTAGAAAACACTCATTGTACATTCTGCCCTCTCCTTGGGACATTTGTCTAATGAATTATAATGAATTATAATGCTAAGTCTTGGTATTTGATATTATAATGTTCTTAATTTGAATCTCCAATTTTATCAAGGTGTGCAGTCTATAGTAATTTCTGCATTCACTTTTTTGTTATATTTACAAATCTTTAGAACATTAGCCTTAAAATAAAAAAGTATATATATTCTACTACTGTAACTCCTTTGTGCAGGAAATTATATCAACAACTACTGTTTTTCTTAAAAGAATAAAAAAATGTTGATAGTTTACTTTTCTATTATCTGTATGTATTCTCTTCTATCTCCCATATTGAAAGTCAGTTATTTGGATTTTGGACCTCCGTATCCATCCTTAATTAAAATTAATAAAATAATTTCTGAGTCAGGAATGATTCTTGTGAAATAGTGTTACTTCCAGAATCATATTTTAAAATTTAGAATTAAAAAGTATCAAAAATATTTTTATGACTTAAAAAGGGGGAGAAATAAAATATATTATGTCATATTTTTCTTCTTCCTGTAAATTATGCCAAAGTAAGTGTAAGATTATAATGGAAACTTTTAACTTTTAAATCAATGGAAAGTAACTTGTCGAAAATCAAAACAGTTTTACACATTTGGAATATATTAATAACACTAGTTATATTTTATAAATTCTACAAATCATATTGAATCTTCCCTTTTGCCTGTCATACTTCAAGAACAGTAATAGATCATTGTTTGGTTATATTTCTTTTTAAAAAGTTATCTACTCAATTTGGCTATATGTCATTAAATCTAAGATTCCTTAAGAATTCAAATAACAGCAACTGAAAAACATTCATCCCTGAGTAGATGTAGAAAGAAAAACTCAGTATATTCCTAAATCCCCTTTGCCACCCCTTTGAAAGGCCTGTATTCTACAAAATGTAAAACATATTTTCATATGGAGTTTATCCTAATGTTATCTCCCAACTTTTTTTATGTGGAGCAAATAGTAACTATAGGGGCCATCTCAAGCATGAAATGATTCTTGAATTGTCAAATCTAATAAAATAAAATATAGTAAATGAACAGAGAGGAGCTCATTGATTCTGTGTGATGGAGGGTGTGAATTACCTGTAAAACAGTACATGTCCATAAAACACCTGGTTTCCTTAGCCTTGGTGTGGGGGACACGTAAGGCATAACTTTCAAAATGCAAGAAACTATTAATTGATGCATTCTTTGTTGCCATTCTAAGCAGACAGGGCTGGGTGAGTCTTATCTAGACACTAACAGGAACGATTTGGTTTCTGTACCTCTAAAACTAGTTTGCAAAGCAAAAAGGGAAAAAACAAACTTTAAAAGAGGAGGTTGCTTACAGATGTAAGCACCTACCCACCATGACAAAATCATTAAATTAAAAATAAAATACACAATAAGGTGTTAAACTGAAAAAAAAGCCTTACTAGCAATTTTCTTCTTCTCACACTTTAAGAGGTTTTTTTCTCACATCATTAAATTTTCATTATTATAAAGGTACTGAGTTCTTTCAATTTGCAGGTTTTTTCCCCCAGTAATGCTGCCTAAGGATGCTTTTTGTTTTTCCTTAAACCAACCCTAAAGAGAAAAAAAAAAAAACAAAAACCTGAGCTTTCAATACAAATTTCAGATGAGTACTTATTACCTTCTTTAGAGATGTGTGATTCACCTGTTACAAAAAGGAATTCCTATACAAAATGTTAACAAGTACTTAATTAGCACTTTTAAAATCCCTTCTTATAGATCTTAAAGTCTGAATGACTCCCAAGCTGTGATTTACTATTTCTTGAAAAAAATCCTCCTGTTTGCCTAGGTTGAGGAAAATCCTTAATTAACATATTACTTACTTTTAACAAAAAGTTTTTATTATTGTATTTGTGAAAAATGGAATATGATAAACATAAGGAATGGCAAGCCATAATTAAGTTTTCATAAATTTAGACTTACACATTATTTGCAATTTCTTTCCCTTTTGTCATATAATTTTATATAATTTGCTTTTTGAGCTCTGTGTGGACAAGTTTTAATTCAAATCTTTATAATTTTGTTATTTAACTTGTTTAATGTTCCATTTTAAAATGTGGACTAAAGAAAAAGAATAAATTTCCAAGATCCTTTATTTTATCTTATAATAAATAATTGGGCTACATAGACTTTGTAAGTGTTCAGTATACAGTGTAAATACATTACCTATTTGGAGACTTAGCCTAAACACGTTTTTAAAAAATAGGAAATGTACAAGTTAAACTAAAAATGGCTCTCATCATTCACTGAAGTAAAATGACCAGTTTAGCATAACTTAGCTGTAAGGCTGCAATGAGTTTGATCTTTATTTATGATGCCTGTATTCAGATAGTCATGTGTGTTTTTCTGAACTACTTTAAAATCAGCTTGCATCCAAAAACCCAAAATTGCAAAATTGCAAAATTTCAATTACTTCTTTAATTTTAGAAAAATTAATTTGGGAAAGTTTGATAAAATAATTCATTTTACTATTTCTTATAAATGAGTTTTGCCCTTTAGATATTTACATTTGTCAGATTTTAATACATTAAACTCTATAAGAATGAATTTATTGCACAAAATGAAACACATGCATATTTGCCATACATGTATAAGTGTTTATGTGTGCATATATCTGCATATAAAACTATCTGTAATCTAGCAATGTCTCGTGATCTTTTTTATAGTTAATGCATGAAAAATAATGATATCACATAAAATGTTTTCATCATGCTTCTCATTTAAATTAAATATTTCTTTCCCCTTTGTGGAAAAGCATAAACTAGAATAAAATCATGTAAACCTCCCATTGCAATTCTATATTCTACCATTTTTAAATTGAATGTGCCTGGGACTGGGGATATGGCTAAGTGGTAGAGCACTTGCCTAGCATGAACAAGGCCCTGGGTTCAATCCCTTGTGTGCATGTGCACACTCACACACACAAAATTAAATGTGTCCAGTGAAGACAGTGATTTACTTTACTTTTTTTCTTTTTAACTGGCAGTTATTTTATCTATGTAATTCTTACTTAGCTGCATATTAATATGCTATAACTGCACAAAGATCAGGGTCTTTGTTTTGTTCACTGTACAATGTTTGGCACACAGTAGGTGCTCAATAAATATTGGGGAAGAAAAAGTAATGAAAGTTGGAAATGTTTCCACTTAAATGAATGACTTGACTTCTTTTTGACGGAAGTATTAAGAAAGCTAAGATTTTTTTTTTTTAAAGAGAGAGGGACAGTGAGAGAGAGAGAAAGAGAGAAACAACTTTATTTAGTTTTTCACATGGCTTTAGTTGCTCCAACACTTAGTTGTGTATGTGGTTCTGGGGTTTGAACCCGGGTCCTCGTGCTTGCCAGGCAAGCACTGAAACCACTAAGCTCCAGCCCAAGATTTTTTTTTTTTTTAACGGTGAGTTTACATGCATAAAATGTGAGATGGGTCTTTTACCTGGTTTTATGTGTATGTCAGTATTTCCTGACATGTCATGAACTTGATGTGAAAATATATATATTCTGATTGTTTTTGTTTTGTGTGTAAAATTCTTTTAGATTCTATAATAAGCCACATTTTTTTCCCTGCAAATTCAGTTTACTTTCTACAATAAGTGAGAATATTTTAAAAATAGTATGGAAAGGAACTTCAAACCAGCAGGATCTACAAATGAAATTATTCTATCCTCATCTTGTATCGTAGTTGAAATTTATGCTTTAGTACACATGTTCATATGCAATAAAAATTCACAAGTTGGGTATCCTGTTTCCAGGTGCCCCTCCGCCTTGTGGAGTCTCTGCTCTTCTTCCTAAATAAATCCTACTCCTTTTACTCCCCCCCCCAAAAAAAATTCACAAGATATTTAATTTGGGGCTGCACTTATTCTTTCATCTGCTTATTGTATCACTGATAGTTTACATAATCTAGATTATTTAAATGCCACTTCTATTTAGTAAATAATTCTTATTTTATTATTATTATTATTATTATTATTATTATTATTATTATTATTACTAGTAGTAGTAGTAGTAGTAGTAATAGTACCAGGAATTGAACCCAAACATCCCTAGCCCTTTTTATTTTTTATTTTGAGACAGGGCCTCACTAAATTGCTTAACTTGAGATCCTCCTGCCTCAGCTTCCTAAGAATCCTGGGATTACACATATGTACACCTGGGATTATACCAGCCCAAAATAATTTTTTATTTGGAAATTTAAGCTTTAGTTGCTATGCAGGATTGGTGTCTATGCTCACATTAAATCTACCCTATTTTACTCATCCTGCTTTCCTAATTCTTTAAAAGTATCAGTTTACACCTTAGAGCACTCCAGCCTGCTGAATGCCATCTCACCTCTGATATCTTCATGCGGTGTCACCACATCACTATACTGCATCCACCTCTGGGGAGGAAAACTTCAGCCAACTGGCTCACTGTATAGCAGTAGGAAGAGAAGAAATTTTTGGCCAACAAATCAGTAGCAAATATAGACTGCTGTTAACTATGTTCAGCATGAAGTTATTTTACACACTTCTTTATTTGTTTCCCTCTTGGAATAACCACAAACTGATCCCCTAAAAGGCAACATAGTTAATAGGGCATTTCCATCACTTGCGTCTGACTTAACCCTCCTTCCTAAGCTTCCTCACAGATTTTAGTAGTCGCTTTTAGGAGACCATATATTTGATCAATGTGTCCTTTAGATTGAGCACCTGTGAAACCACAGGATTAGTAATATTATCCACCCAGTTTACCCCACATATCTTGTAATTTGGCCTGATTTCCTTTAGGGGAAAAGAATCTATAAGATGGGAAATTTTGATTTTGATTTGCTGTTTTCTGGGGAAATAAGAGTCAATTACAGACTGAAATGTGCCTTAAATCCTCCACTTTTAAAAAATAAATGACCTTTGATATTTTCGCAACAAGATATGTTTATTGGCCAGGCATGGTGGTGCACACTGGTAATCCCAACAACTCAGGAGGCTGAGGCAGGAGGATCACAAATTCAAGGCCAAACTGGGCAACTTAGGGAGACTCTGTGTCTAAATAAATAAATAAATAGGTCCTAGTAGGTAACTCAGTGGTAGAAAAAATGCTCCTGGGTTCAATCCCCACAACAGGGCAGGGAGCTAGAAGATGAAATATATATGGCATATAATTTTTCTGCAGTCTTTTTTCTTCTTTTTTTTCAGGACTGAAGACCGAATTTGGGGCCTTGAGCATGCTAGGCAAGCGCTCTGCTGCTGAGCTAAATCCCCAACACCTTCTTCAGTCTTAATACATCTCAAGGAAACTAGATATTTTTCTTTTTAATTGAGAATAACAAATATTAAGAGCAATACATCTTAAACTTTAACGAATAATATAGTTAGCACCTTGAGACTCTGTTAGAATGTAAAATTTTGGCCAGTGGGTTTGGGCAAGGTCTTGAGATTCTACGTTTCTAACAACCAACCAGATAATGCAATGGAGCCGGTCCACACTGTCAGCAGCAAGGTTTTTGAGATTGCTGGAGGCATTGGGAAAGTCATACCTTTCTATCCCACTTATATACACAGAGCTGTACTTTCACAGTTTGCACAAAGGCCCGTAACATATTCATGCTCAGAAAATACACAGAACACCCTTCAGGATCCTGCATCTATGACAGGAGAAAAGCAGGCTCACTTAAGAATAAGGTTCCTAATATCCCCACCTGCTGCTCAGGCACCTGTGATTAGCAATGGAGGCCCATTATCAGACAGTAATAATATAAGCAGTCACAAAACTGTTGGTCTAAACAAGGGAGCTCTTCAAAAGTTGAGCCCTGAGTAGGTGATTATTGCAAAATGGTTAGATCATTTATTTGTGACTCTCCCCCAAGGAGTCAGTGATAGCCGTCCTTAGTTGGAGACTGTATTTGCCTGGTGTCTAACTAGGTCCATCTGCAACGTGTAACTGAGAAAACGCTCTACATGGAAATGAATTCAAGGTGTGGCTTAAGCATAACCACAGGTAACTCCTTGCAATGGTGTAGGAAAGGTCTTCAGTCAGATTATGCACCAAGCCAGGCATGACTCAGCCTCTAGTCACCTCAGCTTGCCTACTTTTTTTTTAATTAAAAAAGAAAGAGAGAGAGAGTCAGTGAAAAAGAAAGAATCAATTTTTATTTAGTTCATTTTTTTCATGTCACTTTCGCTGCTCTGACATTTCACTGTGCACATTGTGCTGGGGTTTGAACCCGCGTCCTTGAGCATGCCAGGCAAGCACAATAACTGCTGAGCCACCACTCCAGCACCTCTGCTTGCCTACTTAAGAATTAGTTTACTTCAATCTATTGACACGTTATGACGATGCTGGCTTAACTGAAAGATCTAACACTTTTAAAGTTTAATAACAACTGAAGACTAAAAATAGAAATATTTATAGGCCTTTTCATAAATGCAGTCGTGTAGACATTTTCATTTTTAAGTGTTCTGTTAGGTCTCAAATGAGATTTGAATATTGAGAGGAAGGCTAGGCCAGGTTTGTTGCTTGTAATTGGTTTTCAGTCTTTGGAGCAGAAGGAGCACCCATTCAGAGCCCTAACAACTGAACAGAAAGAAGTTTGTGTCACTTGAAAGTGATTCTGTCACACAATTGCCATCAATGATCAGATTTATTTTTGTGCTAAAACCTTCATTGTTTTCACCTCATTGGGTTGCCATGATGGCAAACAATTTATGTTCAGTCTACCTAAATGCTACTCTTTAGCTTAAAAAGGTTAGAAGTGCATAACCAGGAACTCTGAACAATTTTTTGCTGCAATCTGATTGAATCCATACTTTTCCCACCTCTTGCTACTGTTTCTAATACTGGAAGAGGATTGATATTTTTTCTGAACAATAGATTTTAATTAAGAAGATTTATTAAAGACAGTTTTCCTATGATTACATTTCCAGTTCCACAGACATCTGCATTTCAAACTGCACCACATATTTTCATAAATATTCCATAATTCCCTTAGAGCTTTTTGGTATTCCAATTTCCTCCAACCTCTTCTTAACATCTTCACATTCACTGTGTGTTCTATTAGTACTGAGTCAGAATTAGACATTTCTGCACACAGGTATAAAACAAAATTGCATTAGAAAGCAGAGGCAAAGCATTCTTATTCTTTGTGAATCAAGACTTTTAAAACGAACAAAGACAAATTAAGCTTAGTAACATATGTCTAACAAAAGATCTTGATATCGTACAGACAAACTAAGAGTGGCAGGGTAAACAAGGAGGCAGAGTTTGCTTTGAAGTTTAAATCATTGTTATTTTAATAGAGTAGAAAATTCATTTAGATACTGGAAGCTGATAGTTACCCAATTAAAGCCCTTTTTGTCTACATTAATGTAATTTTATATTTTTCATTTTTGAAACCTGGTTTTGCCAGAGAATTATTTGAAGATAGAAACAGCTTGAATGATGTCTTTAGATGGACATCATGAGTGACAGTAAATTGTCAATTAGACCTTTTAAGCATTTTGCATAAAACTAATGTATTAGGCTTGCTTGAAGTGAAAAGAACAGAAATATACCTAAGTGATTTCATGTAGTTCACCTGCCATATGTATATTTCTACACATCCATAGTGCATGAATTTTCTTTCACATTTTCATTTTCTTCAAATAAAATTATGTCTGATCCTTAGTTTCTATCCCACCAGGTATTCTGGAAATCCATTTGAGAGGGTGGTCTTATTTCAACGATTCTGCAACTTTACTAAAAATAAGTCTCTGATTCTTCTTGAGAAAATGTTTGAAAAAGGCAGTTTATTCTTCCATTCAAACTGGCTACTTGCTGAAATTTTTCTTGCTCAACTTCTATTGACCTCTTGAAATCTACAGCCTGACTCTAAAACCTTGCTGAGAGGATGAGATTATTTGTCAAAGTGGTAAATAGCCCCCTCACCATAGTTCTTCTGCTTGCTCCAGTCTGTTCTAAGCAGCACATTCTAAGTTTTACCTCATTTCATTCCTGAAATAGCAGCGGGAGAGAGATAGGTCCATAGGGAACTGAGCCTGGAGCTGGAGTTACTTACCTAAGGTCTCATGGTTTATAAATGGCAAGGGCAGAATCTTGCGTGGCCTGGGTTAGCACCAGTCTGGCCCAGTCTTATCAGTTTTCCTACAGCTTCCCTATCTTCTGTCCTCCTGAAGGACTCAAATCTCTGAGGTCGGGGTTGTAAACACCAAAGGAAATCTTGTTTCTCTTTTCCTAAGCCTCTCAGGGTGTGTCCAATGGCAAAAAAGCCTAAAGAGGGTCTCCAAGCTCAGTTCCCTGAGGTCTAATTCTAAAAGCAGCTCTTCCGGAAACAAATGGCAAAGGACCATTGTAGTCTTAATACCTGGACCCTCTAAAACTGTTTCATCTTCTGGGAAATAAGTTGGCAGGGTGCTGGTAGAACAGCCACTCATAGTTAACCCATGGACAAGAAAACTCAAGTTTGCTTTAGTGTTTTTAGTTCTCAGGATTTTCTTTTTCTTTATCTTTAGTTTTTTATGTTAGTACTGAGCCCTTTCCCTTGTCGTTTTTGGTTTTTATTTTGAGACTAGTTCTCACTAAGTTGCTTAGGGTCTCTTTAAATTGACTTTGAACTGGAGATCCTCCTGCCTCTGCTTCCCAAACTGCTGGGATTATAGGCGTGCACCATCGTGCCTGGCTCCCAGGGTCTTCTCAAAAAGGAGAATTCCCGGGCTAACAGTTTAAAAAAAATTACTGATATCCTTTAAAAAAGAAAGTGCAAAGAGATTTCCATTAAACATAGCAGGTGTAATGCAAATGTGTGTTTTGTCGCCACTGCTGTCCCCACACTTCCTCAAGGTGACCATCCATGTTTCACTCCACCCAAGGTGAAGTCTTCATCTCTTAAGCCTCTGCAATGGTTTGGGGTGTTTGGTGTCCCCCAAAAGTCCATTGTGAGATAATTCAGGAACATTTAGAGGTGAAGTGACTAGATTATGAGAGGTGCAACCAAATCAATGGCTTAATCCACTGATAAAGAATCACTGGGTGGTAACTAAAAGCAGATAGGGTGTGGCTAGAAGAGGTAGGTTACTGGGGGCATGCCTTTTGGGTGTACATTTTGTCCTTGGTGAGTGAAGCTCAATCTCTGTTTTCTGATTTCAATGTCCTGAGCTGCTTTACCCCTCCACACCCTTCCATCATGATGTTCTGCCTCACTTCTAGCACAGAGAAATGGAGTTGGCTGTCTGTGGACTAAGACCTCTGAAATCATGAGCACCAAATAAACATTTCCTCCTCTCAAATTGTTCTTGTCAGGTTTTTGGTCACAGTGGTGAAAAAGCAGACTAAAACAGCTTTTCTTCTCAACAGAAGGGAACCTACCCTACAAAACACTCTCTGTAGAAACTTCCCTTACTTCCTTAATCATCGCCTGTTGTTCTTCTTAACCAGAGAAATACCTGAAGGTCTGGATTGCATTGCCTTTCCCAAGGATCCAGTCTTTCATCTACAAATGTTAGGTTTATGTCTCCGAAGACAACCTAATTATCAATTATATAAACAAGGTATCAACGAGAAACATAGGGAATGTACATTCTACGTATTTGTTCACTTTACATACAATTGGGTTTTTAAACTTTGATCCCTTTCAAATGATGTTATTTATTTTTCCTTAAGTGACAAATATTTTCATTTTCTGCTATATTACTATTCTAGCTAAAGTGCCCTTTCTAGGGAGAGAGGTGGGGGGAAATATATTCAGAATGTTACCCAGCTCTTAGTCTCTTGAAAATCTACATATTAGGACTTCGAAATATAACATATTTTTTTAAAAAAGATTAACTGCCTAATTACAGATTTCACACATAATCTGTCAATTGGCGAAATATGTGCAGACTGTCATTAGCTGTTCAGTCAAAGATGGGTAGAGGGTTGGCCTGCTGCTCTGTTCAGAAGTAGAAGGAGCTGTCTTTTAAAGGAAAAAGAAAATTAAGAGTAATAACCTTATTCTTTTCAGAGCTTTTCAAATAACCCACAATTCAACTTCTTTTGGAGCTACTAACTTATGATGGCAACGGATTTACTTTAAAAATACAGATTTATTGGCTTCCTTTCAGATTTATTAAATCAAAAATCTGCAAGTTTAATCTTGAAACCATATTCTTAACACCTTTCCCACTTATTTTACCAGTACAGCCTTTCTCCATTGGGAACCACTGAAACTTGGACTTGGCTCTTCCAAATTTGGCTCTGTCATTGGCCAACAGTGTGACTTTAATCCAGTCACTTCAACTCCCTAGATTTTAATTGTATCTGTAAGTTGCTACACTTGTGCTAAATTCTTTCTCAAATCTGTGTCCTATAAAGGAGTCTATATTGGACAATGGGAAAACTCATGGCTTTGAATCAGATTGAGAATGTGATAACTTACATTTGAGGAGCACTTCAGATTTCTAAAGATGCTTCTGTTTTATACATCTCATCTGAGCCTGAGAGTGTTGAAAGTGGAAAAGAAAAGCATTACTCTGCTCTTTTTACTGATGAAAGAAACTTAGGTTCAGAAAAAATTTTTTAAAAAGGTGGGATTTCTTCAAGGTTAAATAGTAAGTGGAGAGCTAGACCAGAAGCCTGGTCTTCAAATAACTACATTTTCTATATTTACATACCTTTTTATCTGACCATAATAAAACTAACAATATAAAATTGGTATGTCCAAAATTTCACTTTTGTCTTAAATGTTTCCTGAAAGAATTGTAAAAGCACAATTTGAGAAAGTGGTAATTTTGTTTAAATTGTGTGTCTTAAACTATTTAAATTCAAATATGATCACAATTCTCCAATTATCTGTTCCTTTGTAGTAAAGATAATTCCATGCATGACCAATAGAGTTACAGATTTGCTCTGGGAAAGAGCTAAACAACACTTCCCTGCGTCCTCAAGGATAGCTCTGGGAGTGAGTTCTGGCTAAAGAAACGAGTATGCGTGACACACACCGCTACCAGTGCTGACCCATTAGTAGCCAGGCCTGGACTTCCATTATTTTTTCTACTTATGCAGTGACCTGGGAAGCCACAGGTTGGAGATAACAGAGCTATCAGATGGACACAAGCTACCCCTTTAGCAAAGATAAGAAGCAGAACTAACATCTTCACAACCAACCCTAGTGGTTAATAGGTTAATTGGACTATATCAGCAGTGAGTAATGAATTTCCATGCTGTTAAACTACTGAGATTTTGAGGTGGTTTATTATAGCAGTTAAGCTACCCTGATGAATAATGCCCTTGATATTTTTCATTATGTTCTGTATTTTTTTTTTTGGTTTGTAATCTGTATATTCATTTTATAGTCCTAATAAATGATTTCTTTGGAAATACATCCATCCTCGACTGACTGATACTTTTTCTTTCTTTTTTTTTTTTTTAAGAGACAGGGACAGTGAGAGTGAGAGAGACACAGAGAATTAATTTTTTAATTTAGTTTTTCATATGACTCATTGCTCTGACATTTGCTGTGTATATGGTGCTGGGGTTTGAACCTGGTGTACACACACATGCCAGGCAAGTATCCTAACCGCTGAGCCACCACTCCAGCCCCCTGACTGATACTTCTACTCACATCCCAAACAACACAAGTACTTTAGAAAGCATCTTTAATTCTATTATATTTTATTCTTAGAATACTTAAATATTTTTTACTTTGTTTCTTTTTAAATATACACACACA
Organism: Aplodontia rufa; assembly: GCA_004027875.1. Classification (NCBI taxonomy): domain Eukaryota; kingdom Metazoa; phylum Chordata; class Mammalia; order Rodentia; family Aplodontiidae; genus Aplodontia; species Aplodontia rufa. Next base: position 10,956 of record PVKS010017269.1, on the reverse strand, counting down.
TGCACACACACACACACACACACACACAAAGTATGAACCCACAAGACATTATTGCTTTATATAGTTCAATATTCACTTCAGTTTATTTTTCAATTTCACTGATTTTTCATTCGTTTCTGAAACTGCCCACTCTTCTCTGGGAATAATTTTCTTTCTATTCAAAGAACATCCTTTAGAATTTCTTTTATGATTAATTTACTTGTAGTGAAAAAGATTTTGTTTTTGTTTTGCTTTGTTGGTAAGAAAATTGATGCGATCTTTGGGGTTTGTTTGATTGTTTTTTAAAAAGAGAGAATAAGCTTTATTTAGTTTTTCGTGGGCCTTCCTTGCTCTGACACTTAGTTGTGTACATGGTGCTGGGTTTTGAACCCGCGTACTTGCACTTGCCAGGCAAGCACCGTAACTGCTGAGCCACAACTCCAGCCCCTGTTTGATTGTTTTTGTTGATTGTTTTTTAAAGAAAGAGAGAACCAACTTTATTTAGTTTTTCATGGGCCTTCCTTGCTCTGACACTTTGTTGTGTAGGTGGTGCTGGGGTTCAAACACCTGTGCTTGTGCATGCTAGGCAAGCACTGTAACCGCCCAGCTATGGCTCCAGCCGGTGACCTTTATTTTTAAGAATATAGAACTCTAAGTTAGCAATTATTGATTATTTCCTTTGAGCTTTTGCATATATGTCTTATCTTTCTCTTTCTGTTGAGAAATCAACTCTCAAACTGTTCTCCTTTGATTGCAATTTATCCTTTTTCTTTGGCTACTTTAAATATTGTTCTTTATTTTTATTTGCTCTATTCTTTTTGCTTTCATTCTTTCTTTGATCTGTTAGTCCTTTTTTCATTTTCCAAAAAATTCCTTCTTTTCTTTATTTAACATATATTTAAATATGAGGGTTTTTTTTCTTACGTATCCTACTGGGGATTTATTGGATTTCCTGAATCTGTGGTTTGATTTCTTTTGTTAAGTTTTGGAAAATTTTCAGCCATTACCCTTTGAGCTAGGATACCTGGGGTTGAACCCAGGGGTGCTTAACCACTGAGCCACTGCCCTAGCCTTTTTTCTTTTTCTTTTGGAGACACTGTTTCACTAAGTTGCTTAAGGCCTCTCTAAATTGCTAAGGCTGCCTCAAACTTGTGATCCTACTGTCTCAGCCTCCCAAGCCATGCACTTTTTTTTCCTTTTAAACAAGATTATTTTCCATTATAATTTTACATACTGAAGGTGTTGGTCGTTACACTTCCATACATGCCAATCATTGCTTTTTTTCTTTTCTTTTCCTTTCTTTCTTTCTTTCTTTTTTAAGAGAGAAGGGGATGGAGCGGTGGCTCTGCAGTTACAGCATTTGCCCTGCATGCGCAAATACATGAGTTCAAATCCCAGCACCATGGTACACAGCAAAGACTCAGAGCAATGAAAGCTGCGTGAAAAACTAAATAAAAATTGTTTCTCTCTCTCTCTATCTCTCTCTCACTGTCCCTCTGTCTTTAAAAAAAATAAATAAATAAAGAGAGAGAGGGACAGTGCGAGAGAGAAAGAGAGAAGCAATTTTATTTAGTTTTTCATGCGGCTTCTGTTGCTCCGACACTTCGTTGCATACTCGATGCTGGGGTTCAAACCTGCATGCTCACATATGTGAGGCAAGCACCATAACCACTGAGCCACTGAGCCAGCCCCCCGTCATTACTTTTTAAATTACTGTTTCTTTTCCATTTTCTCTCTCTCCATTTTTTTGGGTAGGTGAGGACTCCAAGTAAATACATGTTAAACCTTTTACTTCATTCTTTTTGGGGACTCCAGCAAAGACAGAACTTCCATGGCATTCTGTCACTTCATTCCCTCCTCTATATTTTCTTTCCTTTTGACTTTCCATGCTTTATTCTGGATAATTTCTTCTGACTCATGTTCCATTTCTTCAGTTTCTCTTCAATTGCTTCTTATCTGCTCTTAATGCATATTTATTGTTTTCTCCCTTTGCTTCTTTTAAAACTTTGTTACAAAATCACAATCTATCTACATGTGAAATTTTCTGTTCTTATATGCTCATAGTTATAAGCATAGTTGCTTTATGGACTATGTCCAATAATTCAAAATCAGGAGCCACTATGGGTCTCTTTCTGTTGCTTATTTGTTCTGTTGATACTCACTCAGTCCTTTGCTTCTGCATTCGCCTAGGTATTCTTGTGTGCTGAATGTTATACTTGAAAGTTATTGTTAGAAATGATTTAGAATCAGGAAGGGATTTACATGTCTTTCTGCTGGGTACTAGAGACACTGTCAACCTGCCATCACCTTAAGCATGTTTAAGGACTTAGAATTTTCTCATCTCTTAAATCTTGCCTGTACACTGTCAGAAGGCTAGTTTACTTCTAATTTATGCTTGTGCTAGAGATTTAGCCTTTCAGCATTCAAGTGCAAAGTAAGTGGTGGTTTATTTGGGTTCCTAACTTTGCTAGACTCTGGATTTCAACTAGTTCCATGAGACCATCAAAACTTTAGCTTAGGGCCTACAGCAGTGGCTCAGTAGTTACAGCATTTGCCTGGCATGCCTAAAGATGTGAGTTCGAACCCCAGCACCACGTACACAACAATGTTTTGGAACAACAAAAGCCACATGAAAAACTAAATTAAAAAAAATTGATTCTCTCTTTCTCTCTCTCATTGTCCTTCTCTTAAAACAAAACAACACAAAAACTTTAGCTTGGACTTTTAAAAGAATGTTCTTATCTTTACTTTTTTAAAAATCAATTTTATTGTATGTATTTGAGATTGATAATATGATGTTATGGGATATAGATAATAAAATGACTGGTATAGTGATACAAATTCTCTTATTGATCATCTTACATGGTTTTTTTGGGGGGATAGGTGCACCTAAAATTTACTGACTACACAAAAAAATCTCTAGTTCAATACAGTTTTATTAACTATGGTCCTCATTCTTCACATTAGAACTACAGATTTGTTCATCCTCTGTTTCTTCTTCTTTTTCTCCTCCCCCTCCTCCTTTATTCCTTAATGAACAAATGCACTCAAGGAAAAATAGCTTCTAATCTATTCTTCTTAGGCTTTTCATCGCCAAAATTTTAGTATGGCATTGCGCTCTCCTATTAGATTATTAATACAATAACTGGCAAAGCCTGAAATGAACTCAGTGCTCCCTGACACCAAGCCTGTACTGCTGTTTATAGCTTCACACTCCATCCTGAAATTTTTCCCTGTGTACATTCTTCTATGTATATTTCTAAAACCAATTTCAGATACTTTTTGGCATTTATATCTTAATGTCTGTTAAAATACAATAATACTAGAATATCTGTTTATAAAGTCCATTTGCAATAAGTAATTTAAGCAGCAGTGGAATGATATAATGATATAGTAAGCTTTGACATCAAAGAGGCCTGGGTTTGAACCTAGGCTTGACTTTTTTATTGCCTGTGACCTTGGACAAGCTGCTAATCCTCTCTGAACTATGGTTTCATCTTTTAGCGAAGACAAGTTAGTTGGTCGGGTTTATTCTTCTACTCATGTTACCAAAGTATATTTCACTTTCCTTAAGTCATGAAGGACACCTTTTGCGTTCATGATCCATTGTCTTAAAAATTATTTCAGAGCAAGAGTTTACATTGTTTCTATCACTATGCAAATACTACAAATTCATCACATCATCACTCACGAGATCTCATTGTGGATCTTCTTTCAACTTAACAAGGTGTCACTGGTTGGGCTCATAGGCTAATGAATCATTACAAAGCAGGAAAAATCTGCTCCATACAAACAAATGCCTGTTCATTCAAACTGGATTAAATAACTTTAAAAATCTTATTTACAGTTAAAAATAAATCTCCAGTTAACATCTTTGGTGAATTTGACAGCAACTTTAAATTTCTGAAAACTAAGAAAAATCTGATTCCCACAATAAATAGGTTTTGCATTAAAAGAAATAGAGGAAGAACAGTTTCTTTCTGAAGCAGAGAAGGTGCAATTTATTTCTACAGAGAAGTTAAACATATGGATAGAGTCAAAATGTAAGGGAAAAGTCAGTTTTCAGGAGGAAGAATCAGTTTCTACTTTGTCATCTTTAGATACAATTTCTTCACAACAAAAGAACAACCAAAAAAAAAAAATCTCTTGGGAACTCTGTTCCCAACTGAATAACAAGTAGGAGCCAGACTCAATCTCAGAGAAATAGTCTCATAGATCCTTGAATGAAGATCATTTGGAGTAATTTTGTATGTGGGGTATTTTTACGCTTAAACTTTTGTTCACGTTATGATCGTCTCTGACTTCAAGAGGCCTGATGAAAAGCTGATTTTTGTAACCTTTTGTATCTATCCCCTCATTTCTGCAGATTTAAGAATCCTTGGAGCTCTGAATTTTATCTCCTATTTTGGAGAATTCCCTAAAACACTTTGTGCACACTTATCCTCCTCTCATACCCTATCCTTGTTCTCTATCTCAGTCTGTCTGTCACACACACACACTTTCTTCTCTTTTCCCATTGGCTTAAAAATTCATCCCCGGGACCATGGAATTTCACTCAGCAATTAGAAACAATGATATTGCAGTCTTTGAAGGTAAATGGATGGCTATGGAAGAAATCATGTTGAGTGAAATCAGCATAACCCAGAGAACCAAGGGTCAAACGTCTTCACTCATCTGTGGAGGCTGGAGCTAGACCCTGGCCAATGAGAAAGGAAGTCTAGTATTATGTTTTAAATCTGGATAACATATAATGTCCTACAACCTAAGCATTTGTAGAGAAGTTTTAGGAAGGGAAGGGGAGGGATAAGGGTGGGTAATTGGGGGAGGGGCTCTTGGAGTTAAATCTAATTTTCAGAATCTCTATGTATATTACATTATTTTGTTAGAAGCTTGTGTGATTGTTCAACAAATAAATTTCTGAAGAAAAAAAATTCATCCCCGGAGCAAGAATAGCAGCAGCGTGAAGTATTGTCTTAGAGCAACTATAAGGATGCAACTGTTACTCTTATTTTGAGTGGGAAGAGGCATCGCTCTGTAGTTACAGCTATGGCCATAAGTTGGGAAGTTGTTTTTTCCTCCTGATTATCCCTCCCAAACAAAAATACCTGGTGGTCCTCCTGCTTTGCTGTGAAATAACAAGAAACTAAAGAATTTCATCCTTTTAGCAGATCCTAAAACTTAATTTTGTTATAGCCTACAACTGTAATCAATGCTACTAATTCCTTTAGCTATAATTCATCCATTTGACACATTGATTGAGCAACTTCTTTGTTTCAGGCATTGTGCAAGGAGTTAGAGATAAACAAGTGTTAAATAATACAGACTCACACCTTTTTGGAATTTAAAGTCTAAAACAGAGGTTTTAGAAAGCTTTTTCTGTAAAGATCCAAATAGTGAATATTTTTGACCTATAGTGTCTGTTAAAGCTACTCTACTTGGCCATAGCAACACAAAGGTAGCAGTAAATAACACAGAAATCAGAGAGTACAGCCATGTGTTAATAAAACTTTACTTAGGAAGTTTGAATTTAACTTAAGGAAATTTGAATTTCATATTATTTTCAAATGTCCAAAGTATTGATGCGGGGATTTTGAGATGAGGCTGGATTCTCTGCTCCCACTACTGAATGGAGTCTGGGCCGCTACAGATTCCAGCAGCCAAAATAGCCCGCTTCTAGTGTTTGCAGCCATTCCCAGTTAAAACTGGGAATTTGGGCCGGCTGCAGCTGTCTGCAGCCAAAAGTGTTAGGCGTTCTCCAGCTAAAAGCTGGGTGTTGCAGCTCTTGGTGTGGTGGAAATTCATCCCGGGAATTCAGCGCCAATCTTCTGGGTTCTTGTCTCATGAATTTGAAGAATAAAATCCACGGACCATGGAAGGAGGAGTAAAAGGAATAGGATTTATTTAGGAAGAAGAGTAGAGACTCTGCAAAGCGGAGGGGTACCTGGAAGCAGGATACCGTCTAATGGAGGTTAGGCCAGAGGTTATATTGATTTGGGGTATGACCATAATTAACATTCATACAAAGCAGGCATTGAGAAATGCATCAACTCCATTGGTTAAAATCTATGTAAAACAGGCATTGAAACTGGTCAGGAACACCATTGGTTAAAACAAAAGGTGACAAATACTTCCTAGTACCCACCTGTGACCACCCCCATCTCTTAGTTGGGACAAGGGTGAGCCTCCAGGTCTTTTTGCATTTGAATGCCCTGAGCACACCCTGTCAATCACTCTCTGCCTCTGCCAGCTAGCTCTTGGATAGGGACCCTCTGTCCTGACTACCTAGCCATTTCACTGTCTCTCCTAATCTGTCTCAGTATCATTCATTTAATTTTTTTTTTTTTGGTACCAGGGATTGAACCCAGCAGCAATTAACTACTAAAGTCATATCCCTTGCCTGTTTTTTAATTCTTTATTTTGAGTCAGCGTCTCACAAGTTGCTGATGGCCTTGCTATGTTGCTGAGGCTGGCTTTGAACTTGTAATCCTATTGCCCCAGACTTCCATGCCACTGGGATTACAGGCATGAGCCACCAAACCCAGCTTCAACCACTTCTTTATGGAAAGACCATTCTTAGTTTGCAGGCCATGCAAAAACAGGTGATGGACCTAATTTTGCTCATATTCCGTAGTCCGCCAACTTCTGGTCTAAAAGAAAAGACAGATATTAACATAATCATTCCAATAAATAAATGGTAGCAAACTGATGAATGCTATGAAGAATAAGTACAGGGTGGCAAGTTATACCAAGGGCCTCAAAAAATTGGCAGAGCTGGATGACAAACTGTAAGGTAGAAACCAGAGGATGAATGGGAATTATTGCACTCTTTCAGTCCTGAATGGCTTGGAAGCACTTTCCAAGAAACTTTGGTAATCTATATTTTCTTAGTTTTCTGTTCCACTACAATCCAGCCTAACTTTTTTTTTCTTATTTATTTTATTTTATTTTATAAAATATTTTATTTTTTTAAAGATAGAGAAGGATGGGGTTGGGGATTTAGCTCAGTGGCAGAGCGCTTGCCGAGTTCGGTCTTCAGCCCTGGGTGGGAAAAAAAGAGAAGGACAGTTAGAGAGAGAGAGAAGGAATCAATTTTACTTAGTTTTTCATGTGGCTTTTGTTGCTCCAACACTTCATTGTGTACCTGGTGCTGACTCATGCAAGGCAAGGGCTGTAACTGCTGAGTCACCGCTCCAGCCCCAGTCTAACTTTTGTTCCTTTGTACCTCACAGAATTTGAATGTTTTCTTCTTTCTTTGGTCCTAGAGATTAACCCCAAGTGTGATTAATTAAACACTGAGCCACATTCCTTTTTTTTTTGAGACAGGGTCTCAAAAGTACATGTTTTAAACAGGTTTTTTTTTTTTTGAGACAACTTAGCCAGCTAAGTTCTCGAGGCTGACTTTGCACTTGCATTCCTCCTGCTTCAGCCTTCCAAGCTGCTGGAATTACAGGTGTGCACTGTTGCACCTGGCCCTTATTCTGTTTTATTGCCAGAAAACAGTGTCAAGGGTTGAATCACTATTGGGATTTCAATAAATCCTGTTATCACAGCATTTCAGATTTACAATATATTTCCATGGACTGTAAGATAATGAGGCTGGTTTGGTATTTGCATTGTTGTAGAAGGTTGAAGTGAATAAATCTGATCGTTTTTCTCTAAAAGCTTAACACATTAGCCTCAATGTTTTATTTTTGATTTTTTTGTAGGTATTTATGAAAGCTAGTATGTGAAATTGAGAATTAGTATAAGACAAATAGAAGAAATAAAACTCACAATAGACTATCATTTGACAAATAATCAGGGGGAAAGCATGTTCATACTTCTACTCCCCTCGTATCAGTGCTATTCTACAGGATTTCTGATCACCTTCAAAACAACGACTGGCCCGGCAGGGAAATGAATGGGCTTCCTAGCAGCACAGGTCTGCTACAATGCCCACTTTTCATGACATGGCTAGCTGCTCTTTGGAAAGCAGCAAAGAGCAAGTCACTGCTCCTCTGACCAGAACTAGGTTTCTCCCTTAGCTCTTAAGTGTATTTCTTGCTGTTGTTTTGAATCCTTTGAAATTGTGTTTTTATGCTCAAAATGTCACTATTTTAAGTCTTCAAATGATAGAATAAGTAATGGTCCTGGAAAATTTAGGCAGTGGCCAGGTTAACCTGAAGTTCAGCAACTGGAAATAGAATATTCTGCTGAACAGAACTGCTGAGAATACCTTGTTAACCGACACAGGCTGCGGGTATCTGCCTGGTAGTCAGATGCGTCTCTGCATGTATTAAACAAAAACATTGCTTGAGAGTTATTTAAGTAAAGTGATTAAAGGACTTCTGGTGCACGCCAATGATCCCAGTGACTCAGAAGACTGAGGCAAGGGGATCACAAGTTCAAGGTCAACCTAGGCAAACTTAGTGAGGCTCTGTCTCAAAATAAAAAATGAAAAGAACTAGGCATGTAGCTCAGTAGTAAAGTGTTCATGGTTTCAATTCCCAGTACTAATCAATAAAGAAAATAAGAGCAGGGCTGGAGTGGTGACTCAGTGGCTACGGTGCTTGCCTGGCATGCATGAGTACACAAGTTCAAACCCAGCAGCACGTACACAATGAAGTGTCCGAGGAATCAAAGTCACGTGAAAAACTAAATAAAAATTGCTTCTCTCTTTCTCTCTCTCTCTGCCCGCTTTTTCTTAAAAAAAGAAAGAAAGAAAAAGAAATAAAGAAAATAAGAGCAGAGACTTTGTTCTAAACCCCTTGGGTTCAAAGATTGGCTCTACCAATTGGTAGCTGTATTACCTGAGTCAGTAATATAATGCTTTGTGCCTTAGTTTCCTTACTTTTACCTTACTATTGGGATAATTCTGTAAGGCTGTCGTAATGATTATAGGCAATATATTAAAAAGTGATAGGCAGGGGCTGGAGCGGTGGCTCAGCGGTTTCGGCGCTTGCCTGGCAAGCACGAGGACCCGGGTTCAAACCCCAGCACCACGTACTCAACTAAGTGTTGGAGCAACTAAGGCTATGTGAAAAACTGAATAAAGTTGTTCCTCTCGTTCTCTGTCTCTCTCACTGTCCCTCTGTCTTTAAAAAAAAAAAAAGTGATAGGCAGAGTTGGGTGTGGTGGCATATTCTTGTAATCACTGACTCAGGAGGCTGAGACAGGAAGATCACAAGTTCAAAGCCAGCCTCAGCAACTTAGTGAAGCCCTAAGCAGTTTAATGAGATCCTGTCTTAAAATAAAAAACAAAAAGTGTTGGGGGTGTGTGTGGTTGGTTAAGCTGTGCTCAATCTTTGCTACCAAAAAACCAAACAAAACAGAGAATCTAGTAAGCACTAGCTACAAGATGATAACTATTATTCATAAACTGAAATTCAAGGTATTTACCTGACTTGCCCAGATTCCTATAGACAGTAAATGAGAAAGCTGAGATTTGAACTCAGTCTGACTCTAAAGTCCTTTCAGTCATTATTATCTTTATCACTATTACCCTCATTATTATTATCTATTATTAATGGTCTAAGCAAGCCAAAGGAAATCCTCACCAAGCATACAATGTGGGGTGTGTGCACATGGACACAGAGAATTATTTTTAGGTACAATCACAAACAGGAAGAAAAATCACTATTAGTACCAGTAACTTCAGATACAAAGATCTATGACCTACACATTTTTTGATAGAGATTAACTACTACCACTACCCATTCCTTATATGATGAAAGTACATGTTTTAAACAGATTCATATTAAATAATTTACTTTTTCTTGAGAATTAGTTACTGGAGTGTAATCACAACTGAATAATAATAATAAAAACTTCAGTGTATAGTATTTCTTTAATTATGCTTAAAGCCCACGAACGCCTGGAATTCATGGACAATATTGACGATGTGTTTGTGTTTGTTTCCTTGGGAGAAAGACTATGGTCATCATTAGATTCTTTTTTTTTTTTTTTTTTTTTTTTTAAAGAGAGAGGGACAGTGAAAGAGAGAGAGAAAGAATCAATTTTATTTAGTTTTTCACGTGGCTTCGTTGCTCCAACACCTTGCTGTGTACGTGGTGCTGGGGTTTGAACTTGTGGCCTTGCGCATGCCAGGCAAGTGCTGCAACCGCTGATCCACCACTCCAGCCCATCATTAGATTCTTATAGGGGTCTGTGACCCAAAAATGTTTAGGAACTTCTAGTTCAACCTAAAGGCTTTCATTCCATTTCACTTTCCGTGGTTGTACCCCAGGAAACACCGTGAATTGCCACACTGCTCTTTTTTTTTTTTTTTTTTTTTTTTTGCTATTGGGGATTGAATTTAACTACTAAAAGACATCCCAAGCACATTTTTACTTTTTTACTTACTTATTTATTTATTTTTAAATTTTTATTTAAAGATAGAGAGACAGAAACAATTTTTATTTAGTTTTTCATGTGCCTTCCATTGCTCTGAGACTTCATTGTGTATGTGGGTGCTGGGGTTTGAACCTGCGTTCTTGCACATGCCAGACAAGCACTGTAACCACTGAGCCACTGTTCCAGCCTCCATTTTTATTTTTTATTTTGAGTCAGGGTCTTGCTAAGTTGCTGAAGCTGGCTTTGAACTCACTATCCTCCTGCCTCAGCCTCCAAAGTTGCTGGGATTACAAATGTGCGCCACCATTCCCACCTACTATACTGCTCTCTGACACTACTCCTGTACATGTTCATTTAAGACAGCAGAGAAATTTAACTTAAAAAAAAGATACTCAAGACAGTGATTCATATGGGGATACATAAATAGTGAATGTTAGTCTAATCTAGACTTTAATGCAATTAGGATGTAGCTCAGGAGTCAATCAACTGTAACTTGTGCTTGTTTTTATAAATAAAACTTTATCGGAACATGATAATGCTCATTAATTTACATATTCTCTGTGCCCAATTTTGATCTACAAGAGAAGAGTTGAATAGTTATGAGAAAATATATGGGCCTCAAAGTCTACATTTTTTTTTTTTTTT
>PVKS010017268.1:18756-42516 GCA_004027875.1 Aplodontia rufa | reverse complement strand
GTCCTCAGAGGCTTGGCTACTGCTGCAGATGGCAGCAGACCTGGCAGCAACCACATGGTTCCGATTTTGCAGGACTATAGGATGCTGGAGTCAGGGGATCCTGGAGGCCTCCACTGAGATTTCGAAGGAAACGTGGGAGGCCAGGCCAAGTGCGAAGGATCAGAGTCCCTGCAGGCAGCTCCTGAGAGGGAGATGTGATAAGGAAGCCAACGCTGCCCTGGAGACCCCTGGAATTAAGAAGTGTCAGTACTGCGGATCATCTGCCCAGCAAAGCTGTAGGAACTGAACAGAGAGAAGTCCACACAAGTCACATGGGCTGCAACCAGCAAGGCCCTAGGGGCAGGGCTGTGCAAGCCCTTTGGAGAGATCATCGTGACGTCAGGCACCCCGATGCAGCTACAGGACTTGTTTGCCCACCTGGATTTTGGTCTTGCTTTGGTCCCATCCCTTCTTCCTATGGTCCCTGAAGGGAACTGTTTATTCTGTACCTCTATATATTGGATTCTTATAAACTGCTTCTGATTTTGACAGAGGCTCACGCTGTGAGTTTGCCTCGAGTCACAGAGGAGACTTTGGACGTGGACTTCTGGGCAATCCTGGAACTGTTGAGACTGTGGGTCTCCTGGAAATGGACTAGATGTAGTTTGCATTGTGAGATGGTCCTGAGCATATCCCCAAAAACTCACGCGTGAGACAAAGCAAGAAGACTTTAATGATTGGCTTATGAGAGTCTTGACCCAATCAGCGCATTAGTCCCCTGTAGGGGTTAACCGGGTGGTGACCAGAGGTCGGCAGAGTGTGGCTGGAGGAGCGGGGTCACTGGGGAGCGCCCTTGGGTACATATTCTCAAACTGGCAACTGGAGTCTCTGTTTCCCGACTGCAACGCCCTGAGTCACTTTCTCCAGGACGTTCTCCCACCCCTGAGGAAAGGAGCCTGCTGCTTATGCACTGAGATCTCGGAAACTGTGAGCCCCCAAATAAACTTTTCATCATTAAAATTACAGGTTCATAATAATTTTAGATGCTTTTCCCCAAGCAGTCTGAGCAGACAACGTGAAAACAGCACTCGATGAGTCCTGGGTCCTGACAGGCACGCTCCTGGGTGATCCTTTCCCCGAGGCCGTGAATGGACCTAGTAGCTTGATTCTAAGGAATGGGGCATGGAGACCATGAGATGGTGCCATTCATAAGACCGACTATTGCCTTCCTTCCTGCTTGCTCTGATAATGCAAGCTACCGTACTACAAACCACACTGAAGAGAAACCAACACGGCGGAGAACCAAGAGCGGCCCTGGCCACCATCCAGGAAGGAGAGGAGACCCCCACTCCACTCCCCATAAGGAATGGGGTCCTAATGAAGATCTCCAGGTGAACTTGGAAACACATCTACCCCCAGATGAACTCACAGATGCGACACTGGTCATAGTGAGTATTTTAGTTAAACCTTGCTAGGGACCCAGAGGACGTCACTAAGACACCTCTGATACCTAAACCCCAGAAAGTGTGAAATAATAAATCTGCATTTCTTTTAGTCACTGTTTCAGATACAAGGTGTCCTCAAAATCTCATGTGTGAGACAATACAAGAAAGCTCAGAAGTGGGGCTGGAGAGGTGGCTCAGCAGATGGGGCATTTGCCTGGCATGCATGAGGACCTGGGTTCAAACTCCAGCACCACATACACGGATAAGTGTCCAACAAACAAAAGCCACATGAAAAAAATAAAATTGATCCCCCCCCTCTCTGTCTTTAAAGAAAAAAAGCTTAGAGGTAAAATGATTGGGTTATGAGCATCTCGATCTAATTGGTGCATTCATCCTCCTGTGGATTACCTGGGTGGCAGCTGTCAGCAGGTAGGGTGTGGGTCGCTGGGTGTTGCTTTTGGAGTATATGTTTTGTCTTTAACCTGCAATGTCTCTCTCTCTCTCTCTGCTTCCTGGTGCCCAGTCCTGAGCTCCTCTCCTCCACCACACCCTTCCACCACGGTGTTCTGCCTCAGCTCCAGCCCAGAGGAATGATATCGGCTATGTATGAACTGAGACGTCTCAAACCGTGAGCCCCAAATACACTTTTCTTCCTCAAAATTGTTTTTGTCAGGTTGCTCTAGCCAGCTTTTCACTGCTGTGACCCAGGAGGACAATTCTGAGGGCTCACAGTTTGAGAGGTCTTAGTCCACAGGAGGCTGGCTCCCTTCCTCTGGGCTGGAGCTGAGGCTGAACATCAGGGCGGCAGGCGAGGCTCCAGAGACACAAGCAGATGAAGGTGTCACATGGGGAAGCAGAGCAGAGACAGCGGATACACTTACAGAATACACACCCCAAAGGCCCAGCTCCCCCGGCCACACCCTACCTGCCTACAGTGAATCCGTGGAAGACCAACCCACTGATTGGGTCAAAACTTCCACAACCCAATCATTTCACCTCCACCTTTCCAAACTTGTCACATGTGAACTTTAGGGGGACACCTCATATTCAAACCATCACACAGGTCTTCTGGTCCCAGTGGTGAAAAAGATAATACGTTGGACAGCAATGGATAACCTCACACAGCCACATTCCCACAAGGACACATCTACCGAGTACGGGAAATCCACCAGAAAACTATCAATGATGTGCGGGGGCAATGGTTTGATAGAAGGGCTTTCCACCAAGACAGTGCCAGAATGAAAGGTTTACAATGCTTCATTTTTGAAACATGAAATTTATGTACTTCCTTGTTCAAAGATGCACCTGCCTGAAGAGCTACCCACAAACAAGAGTTTCCATCACTCTGAGGACAGCTTCTTTCTGAAGTCATTACAGGCAGAAGTAGATGACTTAGGACCGTCCTAGGCGTTCCATCACAAAGCTTTTAATGCATTGCAAAGTAACTAGCACGGAGCAGTGATCTTCTCAGCAAAGTTGTCTCCAGCTCTGTGTGTGATTTGTTTCCCTTTAATACAATGCTTCTTTGCCAGCTCCTAATTTCATGGGGTATTTGTAAAGACATCAATTTAAACCCAAGGAACTAATGAAAGAGCAACGACAGGTAAATGCATTGACTAAGTGTTCTCAAGCTCCTCCAAAGAGTTTAGCCTGCATGGCAGATGAGTCATTCCTGGTTCCTAAATAATAGTTCACTTAACATCCCTGGTTTTTATTCCTGCTTAATGAATAGAGAGACAAGCTCTAAGCAATAACCACTTTGCATGCCCTCCAAGTTCTGGTGCCAACACCTGATATTTTATTACTTTGTTTAGCTGTACTTGCTTCTATCTCCTAAAAGAACTCTTTAACTTTCGTTCAAGGTCTTGTCCAAAAAGAGCAGTAAGAAACGTACTCCTTACTCTGGAAGGCTGAGGGTTGAAATGCAATATCAATAGTTTATATCTGAACTCAATGACCAGTGATTGTTGGATAAGCATATTCCTTTATTTGCACCAAGACAGAGAAAACGAGATGGGCTGGGGCTGAGCATTCACTAGCACAACTCCAAGGTAGCAGTGAAGACTCAGGATCCACTGAGTGTGCCTGCTCTCTCCGCTCTAGGGACTCACTGCTACTAGGTATTGAAACATCTCAGCTTCTCTGTGGCCTGATTGTTAAGTGATCACCTGCATATTTAATATTCAGCCCATTATCTTGTCACTGAGTACGAAGAGTTTATCTTACCTTCCGTGGGTTTGCAGAAAGGAGATGTCAAAAGCTCATCAGAACATTCCTGCAAAACCTGGGTATGTTCCAGGGGCTGGCACCCTGAGCTGTCAGTCACCTGGGATGCTGTTAGACCAGCCCCTGACCCTCCCATGAGCTGTCAGTCACCTGGGAGGCTGTTAGGCCAGCCCCTGACCCTCCCATGAGCTGTCAGTTACCTGGGATGCTGTTAGACCAGCCCCTGACCCTGCCCCCATGAGCTGTCAGTAACCTGGGATGCTGTTAGGCCAGCCCCTGACCCTCCCATGAGCTGTCAGTCACCTGGGAGGCTGTTAGGCCAGCCCCTGACCCTGCCCCCATGAGCTGTCAGTCACCTGGGATGCTGTTAGACCAGCCCCTGAGCCTCCCATGAGCTGTCAATCACCTGGGGTGCTGTTAGGTCAGCCCCTGACCTTCCCATTGGGGAGGCCATGAAAGAGAATTCTGAACTTGGTGGCTTTGGTGAGATGACCAAAGCCCTGTGATCCAGCTACTTCTTTGTTTGGTTCACATTTACAGTTTCTGCAAATTGTACCACTGCCACTCAGAATGAGGCATGGGCAGCCCAAGACACGCATTGGCTCATCTGGAACAAAGCGGTGGTGTCAGGGAGGGTGAATATTAACTCAGGGACAGGAGGACGAGTCACATCTACGGAACAGCAGGCCACCGAGGCCTAGACTTCCCTGCGTGCACTGCTGGCTCTGAAAGTCTTACCTCATTCAGTGCTCATGCTGCAGCCTGGAAGGCAGAGGGGTTGGCCGCTCCCATCTACATGTGCAGTTGCGGACACCACGTCTCACAGAGGCACAGTGACTGAGTTCAAGGCCAAAGCGTTCCTAAGCGGATTTCCTAAGCGGATGAGGCTGTATTTAAGTCTGACTCTGTCAGCATCTGGGGACTACTCTACCACTTAAAATTGCTCAGTGGTTTAGAGAAAGACTCTGAGGCTTCAGGTTCCCAGGAAAGAGAAGGAAGCAAAACCCAGTGAGGATTCCGGAGCCAAGACCATGGTGACAGTAGCTTTATCAGGAGCTCCAGGGTCCGTGGGTCCAGATGGGGGCCTCAACTCTGCTCTGAAAGCAGCGATTCTAGGGAGAATCCCTGTGTTCCAGGAAGGATCAGACAAGGGTATTTGTTCATTCATTCATCCCACGAATGTTTATTAAGCACCTACTATGTGCACGACACCGCACTTGACACTAGATATGTAGCAATGAGACAGGAGAGAGGACACACACTTCAGGCAGGAGGAGTCACAGGTGCAGAGGCCCCGCGGTCCACGCAGCCTTGGCTAGTTTGAGAAGCTGAAGGAAGGCAGCCCTGCAGGAGCAGGAGGAATGGCCCTGCTGATTTAGGGGGTGCGTGACGAGAAGCCATTTGAGGGTTTGAACCAGGAGAGCAACAAGATTCCCAAGCCTGCAGGGAATTGGCAGAGGCGGCCGGGGCTCCAGACCAGTACTGCGTGTGGGACGCTGGTTGAGTGCCTGAGGTCAGGGCTCCACCAGACAAGGGTGGCAATGGGTTGGTGGCTCCAGAGGAGCGCTGAGGGTGCTGTGCCTCGATACGTATCCAGGGCCTGGGTGCAGAGTTTCACGGTCTCGTGGGCAGGTTTGCTTCCTCTTAGGGGATCCTAACATGGAGGGGCTGGAGCTGGGCTTTCCTTCTTAGATCGGGAATGGCCTGATGGAAGAGGTGACTGATGGAGGGAAGAAGGAGCTGGTTCAAAGACACTCTAGCTGGGGCAGATAGTCTGGACATTGGCCCAGGAGCAGGAGGATCTCGGTCCCATTGGAGGAAAGGGAAAGAAGCCAGGTGCTAGGAACTTATTCAACAAAGGGAGAAAGGGGGGCTGGAGCGGTGGCTCAGCAGGTGACCCCTGGGCCTTTGTGGGACACTCAAGATCCAAACCATAGCACAGGTTGTTTATTATCACCACCTAGTCTTATGCCCTGTCCGTAACTGTACTGTGCTTCCTACATAGATGTATACGTGAATCTATAAACATATATATCACATATACATATACAACTTGTTTTTGTTGCTGTGCATTGTTCCCAGAGATGCTTAAACACTAGGCTACATCCTCAGCTCTTTTTATTTATTTTTTTTAATTTGAGACAGGGTCTTGCTAAGTTGCTTTCTAAGTTGCAGAGGCTGGCCTCAAAATTGCGATCCTCCCGCTTCAGCCTCCAGAATTGCTGGGATGACAGGCAAGCGCCACAGCATGAGGCTGTAATGCTAATATTCTTATTTGACAGGCAGCCTTATAGGTTTGTTCACACCAGCATCGCTGCACACAAGTGAGAAATGCGTTCAATGATGATACTGCAATGGCTACCGTGTTGTTAAATCACAGGAAGTATGTGTCCCACTGCTGACCAAAACTAGCAGCATATAATGGCCTACATCTCTCAGCCCTGGAGTCACCTCCAAACCAGCTTTGGAACAAAGTCTGCTCTCCTCCCGACATTTGTGACACATAAATGGTAGCCGGAAACGTCTGATAAAAGAATCGGTTGAGTTGCGAGCTGAGCCAGCTCCACACCGGCTCACACAAGCAGGCTGTGGAACGTCCAGGAATTTCACGAGCCAGTTGTTAAGTGGCCGAGAGCTTGAAATCAGCGATGGCATGTGCGGCCACACAGCACGGAAATCAGGACTTCCTCGTCCCCCTCTGAAGCCCAGTAAGGGCCCCTCAGGGTGGGTCACAGCTCTATCTGCAGCATTTTATGCATTTAAAGAAATAAGATGAAAGGCGTCCCACGGCAAGTAGGATAAAAGGCTAAATCTGCGGGACGCACATGTGGGAGTTTCAGATTCCCCGCAATTCGCTCAATGCTTCCAGCATTGCACAAAGAAATAAGAGGAAGAGAAACGACCGAAGCTCCTTAGATCGACTCTAGTGTGGAAGGAGCGAGTGTTCTCCAGCACCAGTGCACCTGCGAGACGGCCAGGAAGCCTCCCCCACGAGACCAGGGCAGGGCTACCGTGAAACCCTCGTCCTCCTGCAGAGCTGAGCTCGGCAGATCGCGTTCAGCCCCTGCAAGATCTAGAATCAGAGGTAAGGATCCTCAGCACCTATCACAAACACCTCGCAAACGTCTCCGAGAAACGCTTTTCAGACATTCAAAATCATCAGTTGCCTCTCTCGGAGATTAGTTTTTCTCATCCCATGGTAATTAATCACGAGAAATTAAGTTGATGAGATCCTCACATCTTTTGCTTCCTCTTGTTTCTACAATTCCCAGTCAATGTGTGCAGGGAACTGGAGAAAAAGCTCTTTCACCCTTGCGAATCCTTTCCCACAGTGCTTTCAAGACGACCGCTTCTTTGTTGCAAGGGAAGTTTGATGCTATGCTGTCGGCATTATCAGCTTTGACCCTGGTCAGACGCACACTGCCCGTCTGTGGAGTCTCTGCTTAACATTCCCATGATCAAAAACCCACTGCTTCACAAATTAACAAGAGTTGCTACTGTAGGGGGCTGGAGCGGTGGCTCAGTGGTTACGGCGCTTGCCTGGCATGCGCGAGGACGCGGGTTCAAACCCAGCACCACGCACACAATGAAGTCCGGGAGCAATGAAAGCCGCATGAGAAACTAAACAAAAATTGATTCTCTCTCTCTCTCTGTCACTGTCCCTCTATTAAAAAAAAATCTGTATGGAAACATTATTAAAAAAATTTATACATACATATGCCTGTATGTGTACAGGTGCATATATATATATAATTTTAAAGCAAATCCACGTTCTCCTTTACAAATGGCATTTGAAAGTGCTGTAACAAGCACAGTTAGGCTGCTGATTTCTATTAGGTATTTCTGGTTGAAACTCCTTCGTGTTGGGTATTTATCAGAGAGCAGTCTGTTCTTAGCAGAACTCCCCTACCATCACGACCAGCATCCGTCCAGTCAGCTTGTTACGCACCTCAGGAGCCTCTGCTGATAAAATCACACCACATTTCAGATATAGCTATTTCCACCCCCTGGGATTAAACTTCATTTACCTTCATAATTTTTCCACTAGGTTTAAACTGATTTCTAATTTTAGCGTGGCTGCTTTAGCACAGTCCCGACATTCTGTATGTAATAACCTTGTTTAAGGGAATTTTGTCTGCCAAACGCTTAAATAGACGGGGTGGGTAAGGAGGTAGAAAACTCGGAGCTCACAGTGAGCAGAGCTGACTGCCAGAGCTGACACTACCTATGTTTTGTGTCACTCAAATGGGTAACAAGTTCTCCGCACAGTTTCTTCATTTATAATGTACACTAGGTCCCAAAATAGACCACGTTTTCAAAGTCCTTTTTTGTTTGTTTGTTCATTTGTTTTGCTTCCTATGGAGAATTAGGGGTTGAACTCAGGGGTGCTTATCCACTGAGCCACATCCCCAGCCCTTTTTATATTTCACTTTGAGGCAGGGTTTGACTAAGTTGCTGAGGCTGGCCTCCAACTTGTGATCCTCCTGTCTCAGCCTCCCAAGACCTTGGAATTACAGGCATGTGTCACCACACCAGCTTCCAAGTTCTTATTTTCTGTGCTTCATCTTTGATACGCTGAACCCAAGTCTGTGGAATTTTGGAATCAGAAATTTATATTTTCCAAAACTCTCTCCTACTGATTCTGAATCAATTGATTCATGAATGATTATAA
Source organism: Aplodontia rufa (assembly GCA_004027875.1). Taxonomy (NCBI): domain Eukaryota; kingdom Metazoa; phylum Chordata; class Mammalia; order Rodentia; family Aplodontiidae; genus Aplodontia; species Aplodontia rufa. The sequence continues at coordinate 34,194 of PVKS010017268.1, read as the reverse complement.
TAGGGGCTGCTGCAATGTAGAGAGAAATTTCCAAGCACTTTACACAACAAACATGTGAGATCACTATGGCTGATATCTTGTTTTTATACTTAAGTAAATTGAAGTCCAGAGACATTAAGAAACTTCCGTAAGGTAACGCAGCTAGTCAATGAGGAGCTGAGGTCCTAATCCAGCCCATGCATCTCCAGAGCCACCCCCTTATTCCCACGCTGGATTCTCCTGGACCCACTGGGTTAGAGTATGGTCTTTTCCAAATGTATTAGTAGATTTGATTTTGGCCAGCAATTTTAATGATTTTTGGATTAATTTTTGACGGTCTATTTTATTTATGGTGTCTTAAGCTTATTTTAAAATAGCTTCTCTAATATGCAGAGAATAACAGAGGATGTTGCAAAATAGAGTCACACAAGGTAAGGCGAGAGGGAAAAGTCGGGAGCTTTCACGGCCTCTACAGGTCTGCACCTCCAGCAACCTCACTGTGCTCGGGTATCTGGAAGCACCCGGAAGTCTGTGCCTTTTGACTTTTCACGGACATTTCGTTACACAGTGAATGCTAATAGACCAGATGGGGGAACCCAGGAAGACCTGTCCAGCATTCCTCTTGTTCCATTCATCCAACTCTCCACGCTCCAGGGTGTGGAGCAGGACCCTCTGCATGAGCAGGGTCTTATGATCTCCTATTGGACAAGAGTGGATCAGATAATTTCTTTCTGCTCAGCTCCAAAACAGCAGAGCGGGGCATCAGAGTGTCTCTCGCCTTCCTTGGGGAGGGAGTAATGAACAAAAACCATGCATGAAAGCCAAACTGTGTACCATCATATCACAACCACCAGTCAGAGGCTCGGCTTAAATTCCCGGCCTCTCAATGCGTAGAATAAAGCTGTGGAGGTCCACCAAGAGCTCCTGACCTTCCTGTCACACTTTATAAACACCATTTGGTTCATCTATAAACCTAGATTATTGCCTCCCTGGAAGACATGGGCTTCCCTTTCACAAACTGACCTGCAGATGCACTTTCCGAACTCGGCCACTTCCCACACCATTGTTAGAAACTTTCCATTGAGTAACCGCCCCCTAGTGACCATTTCATGACTTGCCCACCAGGAATGTCACTTGTGGGTCTCAGCCCATAGCAGACAGGGGTCTGACGCAGCCCCAGGAATGTCAACCACACCCCTAACAGTTGTCCCCCCACAATCTCCTGCCCAAGTCCTGTCCCACCAGACAGCCAATAAATTCGCTCACTCCCAACCATCATCCTCTCTTGCCTCCGCGACCAGGAGTCCAACACTCTCTGCCTAGGAAACGCAGCCAAAGTTACCAAGGAATGGACAAGACTACCTGAGAAGACGCCCAGCCCGTTTCCTCTCATCCTCAGGATTCAGTTCTCGAGTTTCCACAACTGATTCTGGATGACTTTCTCCCCATCGGGATTTGAATGTTCTGGAACTACCGTCTGCAACTAGGTCACATAAACACACGGAAGCAGGCGTCATCTATTTGCACAAGAGACTCCAGGAATGTCCTGCAATGACCTGAAACGAATTTAAACCAAACTGCAACTCATCATCGATGCGGGGTTTTTGAGATGAGGCCGGATTCTCTGCTCCCGCTGGTGAATGGAGTCTGGGCCGCTACAGATTCCAGCACCCAAAATAGCCTGCTTCTAGTGTTTGCAGCCATTCCCAGCTAAAACTGGGACTTTGCGCTGGCTGCAGGTGTCTGCGGCTGAAATAGTGTTAGCAGCTCCCCGGCTAAAGGTTGGGTGCTGCAGCTCTTGGTGTGGTGGAAATTCACCCCGGGAATTCAGCACCAATCTTCTGGGTCCTTGTCTCACGAACTTGAAGAATAAAATCCAAAAACAACCACAGAACGGGGAGTAAAAGAAGCAGGAGTAAGGCAGAGGAGTACGTGGAAGCAGGATACCATCTAATGGAGGTGAGGCCAGGTGTTATATGGATTTGGGGTGTGAGCATAATTAACATTCATGCGAAGCAGGCATTGAGAAATGCATCTGCATCATTGGTTGAAACCTATGCAAAACAGGCATTGAAACTAAGCAGCAAAGTCATTGGTTAAATCTATGCAACACAGGTAGCAATTCTTCCCCAAGTTCCCACCTGTGTCCACCCCCACTTCTTAGTTTTCCCACCTCAGGGACAAAGGAGTTGCTCCCACAGGTGAGCCTCATGATCATTTGTCTATGAAGGCCCTGAGCAGGCCCTGTCAATCTCTCTCTTCCTGCTAGGTCTTGGATGGAGCCATTTGTCCTGACTACCTAGGCATTTCACTATCTCTCCTAAAACTCTCTCATTCTCCACTCTGAAGAAGTATCCCTAACTGTCCTTAGGGAAAGGGGCAATGACCCAGTGGTCAATGGCTACTGCTGGGTGAAAAAGGGGCATTGAAAATGGACGGCAGTCAGGGACCCTTCCCCAGAGGCCTTTCTAGAAGGACCCCAATAGAAGCAGGGCTTGATTGTGGATTCCATGTGCAATGACATCTTGCTGGTCAGGGCAGCTCACACATCACGGTGGCAGGTGGCAGGTGACTGGACAAGGCATTCCTCAGGCAGGGAGCGTGTTAAGAGCATAAACAAGAGAGCAAAGCATTGGTTTTGTAAGCTGTTAGCACAAAAGCAATCAATATTAGTTATTCCCTGAAAAGTATGAAGACAGGGACTTTAAATCTTGAGTGGGGGCTATTTATGACTTTGGAAACATTAGCAAAGTTGTTAGAAACATAGCACTTAGCTTATATATCCTTGGGTTGCAGTCCCATGTGATTCTGTGAAACAGTTTACTCCTCAGTGTTAATTTCTGCCTGGTAGAGATATTTCCTTCAGCTGTGTAACCTCTCAGTTTTATTTACCTATAAGAATAAGCACGCACCTCAAGCACTGTTTATAAAGAGCCATTCTCTCTATTGCTAATGTCCATGCAGGACTGAGCTTCGGTTGTACTCTTCTGCTGGGTGTTTAAGGCCAGCTTGATCAAAATTGATCTTGTTCCTATCTATTGCTCAAGTCAGCTGAGATTTGCCAGGGTCACTCTTGGGGAACTTGTGAAAAGCCTCTTGGGTCTTCTACCAGTGGTGCCATCTGCCAGGATAGATCAGGGTCTTGCTGACCACATGTGGCTTCCCTTGGAAGCATCAATGATCATCCTCTTTGTAGACTGTCCACTGGTTGGCCTTCTGTTCTCTAGGGTCACCTGATCCCCTGATCAGGAGGTCTTGTTACCCAGGGTTGTGAAGCCTGTACAAGTCCCATTGCCCCCTGAGTTTTGCTGACCAAACAGGGCAAGGGTCAAAATATTGACTATTTTCCTTAAACCCTTTAACCATCCTAACTTTTGATTTCCTTGATTTGGTGTTAGACATCCAGCAGGCCAGCTGCACTAGTCTTAAAGGGTAAATACTACGTCAGTTTTATAGTTACCCCTTTTGTTTAATTAGAATAAATAACAGTGCTTGAAATTACTAGTACATCTGTCCTGTAGGTGATGGTGTCTTAACTCAGGTTTTTCTGTTAGAAGTAGTACTTCTGCAAAACACTAATAAGCAACAGTTTTAAAGATTTGCAAGGAAAACACAACAAGCAGTTAGCAAAAGTAAACAAAGTTGGTTTTATTTTGGAACCATAGGTGAGAGGCTGAGTCTTAGCTCAGGCGAGGTCAAGCTCTTCACAAATTATTAAGTGTTTTGTTTTGGAAGTTGATCTTTGCCTTTTTAAAAACGTTTTAAAGTTCTCAGGTATTGCTTCTGGAGTCTATCTGAACATACATTTAGGAAACAGTGTTAATGATCAGAAAAAGATTTAGTCAAAGCAAACAGATAAGTCAGGCTTTTAGACGGCAGTGTGGCCCTTCTATGTCAGATACAATATATAGAAGAGAGCGCTGACTGCTTTCCTGGCCTGTGAATCTACATAAACTCACGTAACATTTAGACAAAGCTCGAACACTTTTTGACCATAAGAGAAATCTTAGTTTTAACTGACTGTGCCAATTATATTCAACTTAATAACACACAAGCTTCTGAGGTTTACCTTACATAAACCTTCTGCAACTTACTTACACACTATATTTCTTCATCCAGAACCATTTCTTTTATTTTAATTTTGATATCAAAGTATATGTCCATACCTGTGATCTTTTATATTTCTTTCCTACTTGTTGACCCTTTCTTAAATCTGCATTCTGATACCATCCTGATGAAACTTCCCATGTTTCCAATTACTTTAAGGTTTACATTATTTAAGTCAAAGCAGTTGAAAAATACAAAATGAAATTGCCAAGAGAAACAGTACCAGTGATCCAAGACTGACTTATAAATGAAACCTCTATGGGTTTAAAACAAATGTAAGCCAGGTTAAAAATGAACAATGTTTACAAGAGCCCTTGGTTAACTTGCCTGCCTTAAACTATGTAACACGTAGATAAAAGATTAAAATGTAGTTTTGTGTCTGTAATCTTACAAGTCTAGAATGTCAACAATGATATTCTGAAATGACAACTACTTATTTAACCAGTTTTAGAACTATCACTGGAGATGCTAAAACAGATACAAACCCTTGATTTAGTTTCTCTAATAACACCTAACAAACACCAGAAATTACCTTGATAAGAACACCAATGTTTTTAAGAAACCTGTTAAAGAACTAGACTTTGCCCTATCAGTGTATCTTTCCCAGTTGCTGATTTTTCCTAAATTTGCATTTGGAAGCTATTTCCAATCACTCTTAAGGTGAAATACTTTGTTTCATAATATTTAAGTCAACACAGTTGAAACTTTTGTACCCTTTGTATACCTGTTACACCTTTTAGAATTTTATACCTGTTAGAATTACACCTGTTAGAATCTTAATTCAACAATTTTGCTTTCAGTGAAGATCCAGAAATGAAATCCTAAGTTTTTCACTTTTACCAACAACTTATTTAATAGACCCAAATATGTATTGCCCTACACAATTTAAGAACCCAGAGCACCTGAACTTAATTAGCAGCAGCGATCAAAAGCTTCATAGCACACATGCAGAGATTAATCCCACTTATGTTATCAGACAGGTGTAACCCCGCACAAGCTGCTTGTCCCTGCTGAAGAATCCTAGAAGTAATGAATATTACTCTTAACATTTATAGAAACAAATATTCTATTGGTTGAGCACCTAGAAAAACATGTGGGTTAGTAATTTTAAAGATATCTTTACTCCTGTTTAATCCATTCAAATTGAGTCTCTTTAAATGTATGAGTCACGTGAACAGAAAGTCATTTGGATCCATTTTTTAAAATTTAGTTTATAAGCACTCATTTCAGCCCATTTGGTCCCAGGCTGATACCACGTACAGCATATATGTAGACAAACGTAACTCAGGTGTGCACACACAGAAAAACCAACAGGAAACAGATTTTAGCCTCTCTGAATAATTGAAAGACAGCAGTACAAAACCAGGATTAAACTCTAGTTAGACAAAACTGACTGAAAAATATATTTGGGTGCACAAAATAATAGGTGAGTCACCAGGAAAATTGAGCTCAAAAAATAAAGTTTTCCCACAAAAATGAAACGGCCGTATTTACTCCAACACAGAGCGTGCAAACGTCCCTAGGCCACAGTGCACTTCAGGATCCCAGACGCTGGAAGAATGTGGGAGCCTGTGAAATCCAAAGGAAAAGCGTTTTTAGAAAAGAAAACTTAGACATTTGAACTTCTCACTTTTTCCTTGTGTCCATTCGAAGGGAAAACTCTGCAGGTATTAAGTGAAATTCTTGGGCCTTCCAAGTCAGCTTCCCAAATCCTACAGACCTCTGCAAAGAATGCAGCCCTCTTATGCATCTCAAAAGGCTTGGATCCTGGAGCAGCTGCACCTCCCAGATCCCTTTTGTTTTCCCTTCTCCTTTCTAAATTTGGAGAAGGGAACCTCAGAGTTTGGGGAAGTGCCACGCGGGGTTTGAATTTAAAAGTGACACTTTTTTCCTTGGCCTGGAACTAGTTTGGGCAGCCCCTCATGCAAGTCTAGCTGCAAGATGGAGTTATAATTTGTCATTTCTCCCTGTCCTCTGATGGACATTTGAGCCAGGATTGAGAACCGAAGATATCCAGCATTTTTCCTCGGGGTTTGACTGGCAAAGGAATCCGGGTTTGGGTGCCTGTGCCACATGGAGTGTGCATCTGAAAGACCAGGGGGAAGAAGGCAGCCCTGGGCATCCCTCCACTGTCTCAGATCAAGGCGTCCCTTGATTCCCTGTGAACGGTCAAAGTGGTTGGCGACCACCCCTCCAGGCCTGACTAGGACCTTTGAGTCAGGCGGATTAGAGGCCCTAACCGGCGCATTCCTCAAGTCCTCTCACTCAATGATTCCTTTATCTCCTGTGATCCTCAAAATGTCAGCAACCACGGCTTGAGACCTGACTAGGATTTGGGCAGGTCTTTACCAACGCGTGACCCCAAATTCCCTTCTGTGTTCTTTCCCTCTTAAAGGGGAAACCCTGATTTCCCAGTGTGGGATTTACTCTCGTGTATAGAGGCACTGGCACCCGTGTTGAGCATCTCAGGGGACAAGAGCTTTCTTAGCTGTGAGAGACAAGTTCCTGAGAAACGTGTGCCCTGGGCAAATTAAGTCTTTCCCGATGACATTTGCCATCTTACTCAATTAGGGTGAAAGCTCTTTCCGAGTTGTTGCATAAAGGAATCGTATTTAGAGCCAGGAGTGAGGTCCCCATTGTTGCAGACCCCAAATCTGAAACCATTAACCCAGAAGGTGGGGAGGGAGAATGGACAAAATGTCTTGCAGCAATTAAAACGAGGGCCATGGGTTTTCCTAGCGAAAGTGGCAGAGTTAGAAATCTAGAGACCCATTATTCTTCCTAGGAGGATAAGAATATTTTTCTAGTCTGACAAAGCATCAACTGGCAAAGCTGAGGGTCAGTGGAATAGAACCCGAGACTGAGCTCTCCAGCAAGCAGATGACAGGCAGAGTGACACAGGAGATTAAGGTGGAGGCAAACTCACGCATGCGCTGCGGATTGGTGGACAAGGCTCTGCCCCAAAGTCATCAGAGGAGCATCTCAGTGAGGCCTACTTCTACCATTGGGCGGGAAGCCATGAAGGATTAAAGCACAGAGCAAGTTTCCATGTCTGACCCATCAGCTTTAGGCCACCTCTAGAGACCCTGTGTTCACACTGCGGAGCAGCCCTAGCCGGAGAACTAGGGTGCTCTTAGGAGAGACCTCCTAAGACCTCTTCCCGCCAAGGCGGGAGGGATTGATGAGTCCCATCCCAGCAAAGCCTGTCCCCTGGTCTGAAGTCCGGCAGCCACGCTAGTCACTGCTAATTGGCTGGCAGGGTCCCGGTATTTTGGTAGAAATAAGGTGTACAAAATGGAGTACAGGACTCCCGGAAGAAAAAGTGATAGAGCAGTTATCCATTTTACTCACCCTCCCGAAGAGAATTCCCAGTCAGGGAACCAAAATGATGAAAGGTTTTTGAGATGAGGCCGGATTCTCTGCTCCCGCTGGTGAATGGAGTCTGGGCCACTACAGATTCCAGCAGCCAAAACAGCCCGCTTCTAGTGTTTGCAGCCATTCCCAGCTGAAACTGGGACTTTGCGCTGGCTGCAGGTGTCTGCAGCTGAAATAGTGTTAGCAGCTCCCCAGCTAAAGGTTGGGTGTTGCAGCTCTTGGTGTGGTGGAAATTCACCCCAGGAATTCAGCGCCAATCTTCTGGGTCCTTGTCTCACGAACTTGAAGAATAAAATCCATAGACAACCACAGAATGGGGATTAAAAGAGTAGGATTTAGTTAAGGAGGAAGAGCAGAGACTCCACAAGGCAGAGGGGCACCTGGAAGTAGGACACCATCTAGGGGAGGTCAGGCCAGGGGTTATATTGATTTGGGGTGTGAGCATAATTAACATTCATGCGAAGCAGGCATTGAGAAATGCATCTGCATCATTGGTTGAAATGTATGCAAAACAGGCATTGAAACTAAGCACCAAAGTCATTGGTTAAAATCTATGCAACACAGGTAGCAATTCTTTCCAAGTACATATCTGCATCCACCCTCATTTCTTAGTTTTCCTGCCTCAGGGACAAAGGAGTTGCTCCCGCAGGGGAGCCTCATGGTCATTTGCATATGAAGGCCCTGACTATGCCCTGTCAATCACTCTCTACCTGCCAGCTTTTAGATGGCCCTTTGTCCTGACTACCTAAGCATTTCACCATCCCTCCTAAAATTGTCTCATCATGACTACCATACTTTCTGAACTGCTTCTGGACCTGCTATTTAAGTCCTACCCAACATCTGAGTATTCTCCTTAGCCCGTCCTCACATCCAATCGATTCCTCTCCCTCTGGAGGCCACCACTGTCTACCACCTCCTACCTGCCTCCTGCCCTGTCCTCACCACCCATTCTACCCAGAGTGATCTAAGACACAAGTGTGATCATGCCACTCTGAAGCCTGTCGCAGGGATCCCGTAGCCGGGGACCAAGCTTGAACCTGCCCAGCAGGGTGAACGAGGTTGTCATGATGTGGTCCCTGCCTTCATCTCCTGGTTCTTTCAAGGCAGCCCTCCCTCTGAACTGGCAGACGCTCTTTCCCTACATACTCCAGCGCCTGGCTCTTAGGCTGCCCTGCTCAGTCCGGCTGGTAAACTCTACACACCCTGCTTTTCCATTAGGCACCTGCTATTAGCCCTGTGCCACTCAACTTAGATGTGATTTCATCTAGGAAGGTGACAGTCTCTTCTTAGCTGTCACCAAGAGAGCATGAGATCTTTTTTATATGGTCCTGGTCCTTCTCACCATTGCTCGTCATAAGTTAGTGTCAGCGTTGGCTAATTTTATTCTCTACCATGAGTTCTTTCCAGAAGGGAACTATACCTTTCTTGATCCTCATTGCATGATTCAACAAGCAGATCCTTGCTGGCTGAAGGGAAACTGGCTTGCCTTTGATCAGACAACCGTCTTGGGTGCATTCAGCATCCAAGATGGCAGCCTGCTGGGGACGCCACTTGGGAAGTAAATGATGTAGGGAGCACAGACACGATTTAGTGCTGATGCTTCCAGGAAAGAAATGGAGCTCTGAAACCACTCTCCCTATAAGTACAAAGTGTGAGAAGTGTTGTGCTTTTAAAATTGAGACCCTCTTTCTTTTCCTCAGAATATGAAATTCATTTCTAATTCTGCCAATAAGAAAAAGAACAAATTTCATCCAATTTGATACCCAAGAACTTTCTGTGCAGGTAGTTGTGGTAGCCAAAATTTGACCCAGTGTATGCCTGGATCCTTGTGGTGATATGTAAAATTATAATAGCTTTGAGCTTTCAGGATTTAACTAAATTATGATAGAGCAGTCAGATGGCACAGATTTCAAAGTTATTTCCTAGATTTGGATTTCAAAGATGGCGAACAAAACATGCTGAGTCCCCTCTTCCATCTCTGTGTCTATTCATCTTGCCAAATAACCGATAACTGCTTAAACATGCAATCGTCTTTGCCACCCAGACACGGTGCCTGGACTCAGTGCCGAGCGAAGGTCCAGGTGGAAGAGCTTCGTAAATCGCATGGAAACAGCTCCATCCCTTTGGAGGACAGGTTTCTTTGGGAGCCTGAGCCACAGCCTAACTGCAGCACTCTCTTCCCAAACACCTCAAGGACCAGTGTTGGAATCTCAGCTCATTTAGCAGCATGGGGACTTTATTAAATGCTTTCTATCCCAAGGGTCAACAATTCCTCTCTCTCACAGAGAGAGAGAGAGAGAGAGAGAGAGAGAGAGAGACCTCCAGTGAAGCAGCTGAACCGCACTGTAAATGTGACGAAATAAGAAAGCAGGGAAGGTCCTGCTGGAAGCAGATCCAGGGCAAAGCAATGAAAGGACCAGTAGAGGTGGTCGGTCTTCTATCATGGGCCCAAAGTGGGTCTTCTGCTTGACCAATGCTTGGCGTAATGGGAGACTTAGCACCTATTTGGATTTACAGTTTTCAGGAAAAAAGGATAACATTCAATACACTCGAAGAAATTGACTTTTTCTGGGGGTTCACAGTGCGTCAGGATGTGGCAGGAACTCAGAAAAATCCAATAAACCAAATTATCCCTTCCTGCTTTTCCTTTCTTTCTTCCTCCCTTCCTTCCTTCTCTTTCTCTCTCTCTCTCTCTCCCTTCCTCCCTCCCTCACTCCCTGAAATCAAGTTTCTGCAAAAGCTTTACCACTTCAAGCCTGAAAACATCAATTACACACAGGGGCTGCATGTGACAATTAGTTTTAAAAATGAGAGTACGGCTGGGCATGGTGGTACATACCTGTAATCCCAGCAATTCGAGAGGCCGAGGCAGGAGGATCACAAGTTGGAGGCCAACCTCAGCAACTTAACAAGGCCCTAAACAACATAATGAGATCCTGTTTCAAAATAAAAAATAAAAAGGGCTTAGGATGTGGCTCAGAGCTTTAGCAATCCTGGGTTCAGTCCCTGATGGGGAAAAAAATGAGTGTACTAGATCCAGGCCTGTCCCAGTCATAACACAATAATACTGTATTCTCAGTTAGAAATTCCTAAGAATGCAAGAAAAACAGAATTATTGGATTCTCTGATTATAGATAATTTTCCATAGGTCCTTCATCATTGCTGAATTGATGAATGAAGTTGTTTGAAAATCATATTGGAAATCTGTTGGATTTTTTAACTCAGAGACAGTTGTTTGGAGCTTCCAAAGTATCTTGGATCTTTTAGGTATTTTCTCCAACACAATTCTTTTAAGTACCTTTGAGGTTGCCCTTAATATCCTATCACTCAGCAATTTGGAATCCACACACTGAGCAAAGATATTCCACAAAGTCTAAAAATAGAATATCAGCCAGGCACGGTGGTACGTGCCTGTAAATCTCCTGCAGCTTGGGAGGCTGAGGCAGGAGGATCTCAAGTTCAAAGGTGGCCTCCACAACTTGGTGAGACCCTGAGTAACTTAGTAAACCCCTGTCTCAAAATAAAAATAAAAAGGGCTGGGGATGTGGTTCAATGGTTAAACACGCCTGGGTTCAATCCCTGCTACAAAAAAAATAAAAGAGTATCAAAGGACTACACAATTGTCAAGTTATTTTCAATTTTTCTCCATCAGCAGGTTGTAGCACCCATCCAACATTATTTCAAACAGGGCAGTGTTTTTATTATTAGCTACTGAAATTCAGCCTCTTTGTAAAACTTTCTATATTAATGACAGCTCTTAGGGATTATTCTCACTTAAAAGGTCAGGAGTGATTACATTTTATTATCTTGCATGTCAACACGTATTACTAGCAATTGGTGAATTAAATATTCAAGGCATTTAATGCATTTATTTACAAACCTCAAGCATGCATTTATTCCTGTTTTTCCGTTTGAATTTATGCTTCATCGATCACTAAAGAGCCTTCCTACCACCTGCCTTCAGACTTTGACAAGTCTGTCATCCCGGCTCAGCACTTGTCCATGAACAGGCAAATCTGTAAAGACACAAGGTAAGCTTACAAAAAAAAAAAGAAGGAAAAACTTGGTTGTTCTCAAAATGACTGCATTAATCATTTCAGTTGTGCTTTTGTTGAAACATCTTCTCTTTAAAGAACTCCAGAATCTCAGGTTCACTCTGGCCAGGATGCCAAGAAATTCTCCTTCCTTGCTATGTCAAGTCAAAATTACCAATAAATTTGCCATTCAGTTTATCTTTCCAAATCTCTATAAAGTGAGTCACTAACAAGAGAGACAGAAAAGCAACACCAGCAATCTTTAAGCCAGGAAAAAAAGACAGTTGAGTATCTAAGTCACTGAATAATCTTTGCCTAGTGGAAAGAGTAGATGCAGTCACATTAGTTCACAGTAGATGTGGTCCTGTCAGTTCACAGTAGATGCGGTCATGTTGGTTCTTATTGTAGCTCTAAATTTGATCTTGTTAAGGGGGTTAGAACCCTGCAAGGCAAAAGTTCTCTTTGGCAACTGAGATTTTTTTTTTTTTGAGAGAGGGACAGTAGGAGAGAGAGACACAAAGGGAGAATGAACTTTATTTAGTTTTTCATGTGGCTTTTGTTGCTCTGACACTTCATTGTGTACGTGGTGCTGGGGTTCGAACCCATTGTTCTCATGCATGCCAGGCAAGCGCTGTAACCACTGAGCCACCCCTCCAGCCCCAGCAACTGAGATATTTTTGAAGAAACCTATTAGGGTCTAGAGTGTATCAAATAAAGAAGGGAACACTGGAAAAAAAATCACTATTCTTAACTGAGTTCCTGAGGAATCCCGTAAATAACTTGGGCCATCTGATTGCCTTAGTAAGCAAAGATGAAAGATGGCGGCTATAAAACTGCTAACATTCTGTTAATGGTGGATGCCGTAGAGGACTAAAGGAACCACCTGCGTTCTCACACTTAGGAAGAGAGGAGAAGAGGAAAACTCAAAATGAACACAAGTTAACTGCTAACGGGGATGAGACGCTTTGGGAAATATGTCACAGGTTCCTTAAGATTTATTATATACAAACAAGCATACAGGGCACAAGAGAAAGATGAAAATATTAGGCAAAGGAGGAAGGGAATTAATTGTAGAGAACCAACAGAAGAATGCGAGAAGATTGATTTTCAAAGGATTCCCCCACCCTAAATATAAGGTGAGGGATGTAGAGATGGTCCTTTGAAACTCGGCTTAGGAATGGTCTGCTTTGACATTCTAATGTCTTCCTCCCTCGTGACACCTCCTAGATGAATTTCTGCAAAGCTGCCTCACAGATCAAACACACAGGGAACACAGGACACCCAGGGACAGACCGAAGGGAATCTGACCTGTAGCTATGGCAACCAGAGAAATCCTGCAGCGCAGTTTCCGAGTTGGGGACGAGATTGAGACCGTTCCCAAGGCGTGAGTGGCGGTGGAGACGAGCCAGTTGAACTGGGTTTGCGTTGGTCGAGAAAGTCAGGAGCGTTGGGTTACCGCTCTTAGCTGAGATTTTGGCACCTGATGTAGCCTGCACATGCCCACCGAGTCACAGGTACATTTGATGTGCTTCTGCGAAGGGTCACGTCCCAAATGCAGCCCTCGGTGACACTGAAGGAAAGGTATTTCTTCTCAAAGGAGATGCTCTGCTGGAATCCAAAGGAAGTGTTGGTATTCACGTCTCTGATCTTTCACCTTCCACACAGGAAGTCCAATCGCAAAGGGCCAGGCCGACCCATCAGGATGGGGCTGGCTAAAGAGGAGAAGAAGCAGAAGGTGGTCAGCGGCCGGACAGAGATCTCTGTAGAAGGAATAGAAGTCCTCTGGGTAAATACGGAAGAACCAGACCCTTCCACAGCATCCTGTCCTAATCCATAGGTCTCTAGGAGCAGGCTCCATGCATCCCCCTACTCACATGGGATTCTATAAAATCCACAGTGATGCTTCATTATGGCTTTTTTTTCTTTTGTGCCACAGATTGAACTCAATGGTGCTTAACCCCTGAGTCACATCTCCAGACCCTCTTCCCTGGTTTTTCTTTTTCTTTTCTTTTTTTTCTTTTTTAATGAGAGAAGGACAGTTATAGAGAGAGGACAGAGAGAATCAACGTTTTTAAAGTTTGTTTTTTTTTAACAGAGAAGGACAGTGAGAGAGAGAGAGTCAGAGAATCAATTTTTATAATTTTTTATTGAGTTTTTCACGTGGCTTTCGTTGCTCTAACACTTAGCTGTGTACGTGGGTGCTGGAGTTTGAACCCGATTCTTGCGCAAGCCAGGGAAGCGCCGTAACAGCCGAGCCACCGCACCAGTCCCCTCCCCTCTTTTTCATAAATTTTATTTTGAGACAGGGTCTTGCTAAGTTGTTTAGGTCCTCACTAAGTTGCTGAGGTTGGCTTTGAATTTGCCATCCTCCAGCCTCAGCTTCCAGGGCTGCTGGGATTACAGGCGTGTGCCGCTGGGCCTGGCTGTCGTGGTGTTTTATAAGCACTAACTTGCATAGGAATTTCCTGGGGAATCTATTATATATTAGACCTATGAGTTTTACCCTGGTGGTTCTAATTCTTCACGCTTGTGCTAGAACTCAGGAATCTGAATTTTTAACTGGACGTTGAGATGACTCTAGGCAGGAAGTGCTTGGACCTCAGTTTGAGCAACACAGCTTCTTTCTTCTTGGAACTGCTCACCCTGAAAGTCCAGATAATATCAGCAAGAGTCCACTTCTTCTAGACTGGCAGTTAGAGCAAAAGGAAAAATTAGATCAACGTTCTCTTTCTGTAGTAAAATAATTGGAATTAAATTTCAAGTCTTGGTATTTGAATTGCTTCCAAGTGAGCCTTGAAAACCTGAAAGTCCCATGCAATTACCCATCATGACTGCATCGGAGAGGGCCCTCTCTGATAAGCAGTGGTAGATATGAATGGGACTTGAAAGGAATTAAACTGGATCATAAGCAAATCTCTTCGGAAAGCAGAATGTGGGAGTGCGCCCCTCTAGTCCAAGCTCCTCAGGAGGTTCAGGCAAGAGGATCAATGGGGTCCCGGAGTTCCACAGCAGCCCAGGCACCATAGCCAGAACCCATCTCAAAAAAATAACAAAATTTTAAAAATATTTAAATGTTCTTTGGTATTACGACCATAAAGCGTTCACATATTCAATGGCCAAGTGGGTTGTTTTCTATAAAGAAATGATCTCCAGCAATAGTGGTGCACACTGTAATCCCAGTAACTTGGGAGGCTGAGGCAGGAGGATTGCAAGTTCCAGGCCAGCCTCAGAAACTTAGCAAGGCCTTAAGCAACCTAGCAAGACCCTGTCTCAAAATAAAATAGAAAAAGGGCCAGGGATGTCATCAGCCCCTGGGTTCAATCCCTGGTGCCCACCACCCCTACCCAAAAAAAAAAAAAATCTTTCAGGAAGAATAAATTCTAGACTAGGACCTTCTCTTATAGTCATAATAAAACCAACAGAAACTCAGAGATGACCATAACACCAAAAATCCAGGGATATCCAGTAATAAGAGCTTCCACTCTGTTATCAATCGCGAGGAACGGTCCTGTTTCAATCTCACAGTTATTTCACTCCACCGTAATTGCTTCAAGGAAACCTGTGGCTATCTCACATGTTCAAGTGGCAAAAATTAAATGGATTCGTTCTTGGGCCTTTCACACCATTTAAACAGTGCAGTTAGGCTCAACGGCTGAATTATAGAAAGTCTATGCCTTATAATTCACAAGTCCGTATTTCTAAGGATGCTAGAATAATTGGTCATTTGGCTGAAAATTACAGAAACACCATGAATATCCATCCCATAACTATTTTTATTCAATTTGACTTTCTGTATGTTAGTTTCACTTCTCAAGCGCGGAGAGGAAGCTAAAATGTATAAGAATGGTTTTCTAAGTGGAGGGCCGTTTAAAGACAAGAGATTATCCTTCCTGTTCCTCTCAGCTTGGTGGGTTCGTTTTTGGTGCCCTGGGCTCCAGGCACT
>PVKS010017268.1:0-18656 GCA_004027875.1 Aplodontia rufa | reverse complement strand
ATTTTATTCACAATGAACATAGACAAAAGTCTTAGGCTACAGGAAGAGCGGAGCTTTGCATAGGCTACTGGCGGTCAAATGAGTCTAGAAATCAGATCTGACCGAAATGTGCAGTGCTGGGAACCCTGGCCATGTCCATCACTTGCTCAACGGACGCTATGCCATAATGAAACCCTTTGCTCCAACAAGCATTTACTGAGCATCCATTCTGTGCCAGACAAAAACTTGAGCCATACGGACCAGCCCCTCCTCTTGTTTCAACATCCTCTAAGAGGGCCACACTAACATCATCTGTACAAACAGACGGACCAGCCTGGCATGTTGGTGGCTGCCTGTAATCCCAGCAGCGGAGGATGCTGAGGCAGGAGGATTGCAAGTTTAAGGTCGGCCTCCATAATTTAGCAAAGCTCTAAGCAATTTTGCCAGACTCTGTCTCTAAATAAAAAATTTTAAAAAGGGATGGAAACATGGCTCAGTAGTTAGGCATCCCTGGGTACTAAAAAAAGAAAAGAAAAGAAAAGAAAAAAAGAGATGGATCAGATCTTCTCTAAAAAATTTTCCTACCTAGAAATCAACCCTGTGGATGGTTGATAGCAATAAGGAGAAAGAGCCAAATGACCAGGTTATAATGAAGAAGTTCTCCTCACCGAGTCCTACTTTTGTTTCTGGAGAATCTGGATGATTCAGCAACCTCTCCTGGTGCATTAATAACTTCTACATGGTATGAAAGGCTGGGATAATATACAATACAGGGTTTAATAGCCAGAGGGTGCACACTTGTTCTGAACATTTTTCACACTGCTGACTTGAAATGATTTTTTTTCTTTGTTATTCCCCAATTTTGTACTTGTCTGTTACATAAATCAGAGATTTAAATAAAAAGCAATCGGATCTGTGTTACTTACAATTATCTTTTGAGATAATTTCCCACCGTGTATGTGTGTGTATACATATGTCTGTGTGTATATATGCACACAACAAAAGAATGGGTGATGTCTAGCCTCTGTCTGGTCCTCATCTTCTAAATCAAGAGAAATTTCTCTGATATACTGCAGATCTGATAATCACATCCTTTTATAAATCATTGGGAAAGTTAAAATATTTTTTCCAAGAAATTGCCCAAGAATGAAATCTTTCCTCAAATATTTCCTGGAGGGTAGGATTTGGCTTTAGAAGGTCCACATTCTACTCTTAAGAAAGTAGAGCTAGAGCACCTGGGCTATCACGCATGTTTTAACTTTTTAAAGTGTTTTCATTATTTACCTCTTAAAAATAGCCAATACAACACACACACACACACACACACACACACACACACACACAAAACGAGGACAAAATTTCAGGTAAGGAAGTGGCCATATTTAAAGAGGACCACAGTGACCCGCCTAAGGTCCTGCATCCATGTGTTAGTCCATGCTTCATTGCTATAATGAAATTCCTGAATAAAGCTACTTGTGAAGGAAAAGAGGCTTAATGCAGATTTGCAGATTTGGAGGCTGAAAGTCCAGACAGCATTTGGTGAGGACCCAGATAGCAGATAGAAGAGGGAGACAGAAGATGGGAGGAAGGATCACACCTTAAAGAGGAAGCCAGAGATACATGAGGCTCTCACAACTCCTCCAGGGGTGCTCTTCCACCAGGCCCCACATCTTAAAGCTTCTGCACCGTCTCCCCCACTGCACTGGTGGACACGTGAACCACAGCAATCAGGTCCATCACCTCTGACTCTTAGTCCAGAGGCTTTCACCTGCAGAATTAGGAGTTCGTGCACAGTGGAGCAGTGTTACGAGGGGACCTCAGCAGGCTCCAGGCTGCTCCCCAGCACCCTCTGGGGCAGATGCCTCCTCCCTGTCCTCTTCCAGAGCCTCACTGCAGCACCACGAGCCTGTACCGTCAGCAAGACTCCGGGAAGACACCCTCAAGAAAGGCCAAGGTCATGGTACCACTTCAACCCAACCGAACGACAACGCGAACACTAAATCAGAAAAGATGTTCCAGAGAGTGTGAGACCGCTCTTGGTTTCCCAAGAATGGCAGCTTGGATTCTCGCTTTCATATATTCAAATATTTCAAAAACTCTGGAGTACTTGTCTTGCCCTAGGGGGCTTTGAGCATGAACCCACTGAGGGGCAGGAAAATCAATCTGCCACTTGGAAATTGATGGTAAAGAATACACAAGTAGGGCTGGAGCGGTGGCTCAGTGGTCAGACGCAGGTTCAAACCCCAGCACCACATACACAAGGAAGGGTCAGAGCAACGAAAGCCACGTGAAAAACTAAATAAAATTGATTCTTTCTCTCTCTCTTTCCTCTCTCTCTTTCTCTCTCTTCTCCCTCTCTCTCTCTCTCTCCCTCTCTTGCTTAAAAAAAAAAAAATACCAGGCGGACCAGCAAGCATGCTCACACACATTCACACACACCTCTTCATCTACCCTACCATAACCAATGCCTCTAGATAGCGGGGACCTCTAGGGGACCTCTAGCAAACTCGTCCCCCCGGGGTCTCTTGTCAGGTTTCTGAGGAAAGGCTCCCGTGAAGGTGAAGAAGGTGAAGGAAGTCTAAATAAACAAGATGCTTCCCTGGGGAGCCCGACTGTCTTTTCTGTTTGCTTCCGCCAGACCTGGAAGCCCAGTGTGCTCCTAACCGAGTCAGAATCATTTAGCTCATGAATAATCTTGTCACAACTAGTGACATGTTCCATTAAAATCACCCAAAGTTAATGCAAGCGTAAGTTAAAGATTTTGATGGAATCTGCACACCGCTTCCATGCTGGGGATGGCTGGCGTGGTGTAAAGACAGGAAGTCCTGGGCCTAATAACTGGATCATAAATATGCTGTGCCAATGGACAGTGGGCGGGGGAAATTCCCACCGAGTCATTAACTCAGAATTGTTCCTCCTATTTGCAAGTGAGTTTTAAAAGGAGTGATTTGCATTTCCAACTGCTGTACCTGGAGCCAGAGACATGATTTAAATCCCATATCAAACTTCACTCTGGCAACTGTTTATTATCCTGTCCTAAGTCTTCGATTAGACATTTAGTTATGAATCGATCTCCCCGGCTCTCCATGTGGGATGAGAATAAGCAGAATGATGTTCAAGAGGCGGCCACCCCCATTTACAGCTCCAACAGACTCATCTACACATGCAAATCAGACGCCTTAACGGCGGTTATGCTAAAATTCAAAGGACAAACTCTAAGAAAAATTATTCATGTTTTACTATGGAAGAAAGCCAGGGTGACAGCTAGCCACTTTCTTTGTAAATAAGCGAGATAATAACAAGGCAGCAAATGTAAATAATCACTGCTGCATATTTTAAGCAGCTATGATGTGTCTGCTGAAACAATACTTGATTGTAAGTTATGTTTCATCTGAGACCAATAATATTGTGGGGTGAGTCATTAGCCATGCTACGTCTTGGCAAAGACCTGATTATGTGATATGGATTCCAAAGACCTACCAGCCATTAGCGCGGACAGCGGCAGCTCTCTGAGCCCAAGACGAGCATGCTTGTCTTGCCAAAAAAGAAGCCTTCCCAGCAAGACTGGCATTCTCTACCTCTGCAGAGTCAGGCACGGACAAAGATGTTCTGTTGATATGGAAAGTTGTGTTTTGTTTCGTTTTGTTTTTTAATTGAGGAACATGGAATAAGCCATCATAAACATATTGGCACACAGGCAAAGGACAGTGCCTTATGCATTTGGTAAAGAAGGGTGATGTAAAGGTATGGGATGTAGCTCAGCATGAAGCCCTGGGTTCCACCCTCAACAATGCAAAAGTGTGAAAAAAAAATCAAATAAGAAGGGAAGGGAAGAGGATGAGTTTTGATCATGCCGGACTTTTTCATTTTTTCTTTATTTGTAACAGGGATTGAACCAGGATTGCTTTATCACTGAGCCATATCTCCAGCCCTGCTTATATTTTATTTTGAGACAGTGTCTTGCTAAGTTGCTGAGGCTGGCTTTGAACTTGCGATCCTCCTGCCTCAGCCTCTAGAGTCACTGTAATGTCTGCTGCTGTGCCCATAATTGGAACAACTTGACCCTTCCACCTCCTTTTCATATCATCTTCTCTCCCCCACGCATACACTCCTGCAGACGCAATCCCCCCTCCGAGTTTCAGAATTAAGAGGAAAGGAAGCGTTGACTCCAAGCTTATCCCCCAAACAGCAGTACCATCTGCTAGGGCCAGAAGATGGGATGCGTCTGCAAACTGAAAAACCTAAGAACTTCCACTCAACTTACACCAAGCTTTACCCAAGGATAAAACCAACCCCAACATGTGCTAATTCACTGAGATGGGGATTTATTCGTTGCTAACAAACTATAAAATAATATACTCCTCTTTCCCTGGATCCCCCTACCAAGCCCCATCATTCAGCCAGCATGACATGAGTCCTGTCATTCCAAGTCTCAGTCCTACCCTGTAAAACCTTCCTCTATCATTCATCTTCCTTTTACTGTGGGCAACTTTTTAGCACTCAATGAAAGGTTGGCCATCCTGCTGCTGTGTGACGGGGTCAGTAAGAAATGAAATGAATCTAAGCTCCTGGCTGCACCCCAGCCCATCAGATGCAAGTACAGCCACTCTTAATTGATGGAGCCACTTACTGAGTCTCTAAATTAAAGTGTTCGATTTGAGCTGCATGACACCCAAGGATCAGCCTGACCCCTCTTTGGAGCTCAGGGGTGGTGACATCAGAATTCAGCAGGCAGTGCCTAAGTGCCTGGCTTCTGTAATTAAGGTCCCCCTCTCCCTCCGGGGAATGGTGCCAAAGCTCCGACTTGAAACAAAGGGCAGATAAGGTGTTAATTGCGATCATGTTCGAGTTGGCACAAGACGCTAGCTGCACAGCCCACCTTGCTCAGACTTGAGGAAGGCGGCATCTGGGGGTTGATGGCTCTATTAGCATTCCAACTGTGCCTTCCAAGTCTGTACGCTGGGCAGAACTCTCCCCGCAAACACACAGCTAAGAAGAAGAGAAAAGGGAGCCCAGAAGGTAACGGCAATGAGGCTTACAGTGAGGATAACACAGGATTAGGGCTGTGTTTCCCATGCAGATTCACTATTATTATGCTGCATTAAGCCTGGCTGGACTGAATGCTTATTACCTGATTCTATCAAGCAGAGAGCACCAAAAGTCACCTGTTGTCTTAAGGTATATTCCCTGCAAAAATCTCCTTATGAAGATAACTTGCTGGGCTCATTCAGAAGCAGGTTTTTACTTTTATTTTTAATTAGACAGAGGAATGCTTTTCAACACGCTATTTCTAACCATGCATACAGAATTGCCTGATCAAATCCAACAACCCTTTTTACACCCCCACCAACATGCACCCTCCTAATTCCTAGTAATCAATAGTCAGCTTGCAGGTCAAGATTTTTTAGTTTCCATGTATGACAGAAAACACATGATACCATCTTTCTGTGGGGCTTGTTTTGCTTAACGAGATACCCTCCAGTTCCAGCAAGCTTGCTGCAAATGACGGCATCGTGTTCTCTTGAGGCTGAATGACCCTCCATTGCATATGCACATCTCGTCTTCCTTATTCATCTGTGGATGGCTACCTGGACTGATTCCATACTCTAGCTAGTTTGAAAAGAGCTGCAGTAAACATGGACAGGCATGGACCTTTTATGTAAGCTAATTCTATTTCCTTTGTGCATACGCCTGGGCATGGGACAACCGGATCATCTGCTGTTCTGCTTTCAGTTTGTTGAGGAATGACCCTGCTCATTTATGTCTGCACTACAAGTATGCAGGAGTTCTTTTTTCTCCACATCTATGCCAGCCCTTGTCATTCTAGTTTTATTGTAGCCATTCTAACTGGGCCATCTCATGGAAGATTCGATTTGCATTTTCCTGACATGGAGATGTTGAGCATTTCTTCATGATTGTAGGCCATTTCTATTTCTTGTTTTGAGAAGCATCTATTCACATCATTTGTCTATTTTCAAATTGCATTACTATGTTATTCTTTTTCCTTTTTTTAAAATAGAGAGAGGGACAGTGAGGGAGAGATAGAGAGAGAGAATCAATTTTATTTAATTTTTCATGTGGCTTTCATTGCTCCAAAGCTTTGTTGTGCTCGTGATGCTGGGGTTCGAACACATGCCAGGCAAACGCTGAGACACCACTCTACCCCTACTATATTATTCTTAAAGTTCTTTTAATTAGTTCGTATGTATTCTATACATTAACCCTCAATCGTATGACTAGTGGGCACAAATTTATTTCCTAAACTGTAGGCTTCTCTTTCCATTTTGCTGACATTTTTGCTTTGTTGTGCAGAGGACTTTCAGTCTGATGTGATTCCATTAGTCAGTTTCTGCTCTAGTTTCCTGTGCTATCGGAGTACTATCCAGAAAATCATTTACCTGCACCAAAGTTGTCAAAATGCTTCCCTATGGGTTCTTCCTAGTGGTTTCAGAGTCTCAGGTCTGATACATGAGCATTTTGCAAGTTTAGAAAATCATTAGGGAGCTGAGGCATGGAAGGGTAAATTCTGGGTGCCTGTGTTAGTCAGCTTTGTGTCACTGACCAAAATACCCAACAAGAACAACTTATAGGAGGAAAAAAGCTCATGGTTTCAGAGATTTTGTCCACAATCAACCAAGTTCACTTCTGTGAGCCCACGGTGAGGCAGAACCTCATGGGGGAAGGGTGCGGTGGGGGAGCGTGGCTCTGTTCATGGCTGGCCAGGAAGTGGGGTGGGGAGGACACAGGGAAGATGCACCCTTCCAGAGCAAGTCCTCAGTGACCCACCTCTCCAGCCATGCGCCAGTCCACTCAGTCTGTGAGGCACAGATTAGGTACAGCTCCAATCATTTCACCTCTGCACATTCCTGAAATAACACAGGAGCTTTCGGGGGACACCTCACATGCAAATCATAACAGTGCCACTATGCATCAAGACTGGAGGGCACCAGGTGGGTCTTACATGGGAATCTCGGTTGCCATCTCGTACGCATGTTGGAGAATGAGGTTTGGGGGCCACTGCAGAGGCTCCCCATAGCCTCTAAGGTAAAGTCCACCCTGAAGTCTATGGACTGCAGGAAGCTGTACAACCTGCGCTCCACGCTGCTTACAGCTGCACACCTACTGTGGAACTCCTCTTCCCCGGGCATTCCCCCATGAGGTGCCCAGCATCTGGAAGGGCCTTGCTGTCTCTCCGCCTTCCACCGACCTCTTGCTGTCCACCTGCTTGAGTCCTTGTTGTCTAAACCTCAGGAGTCCCGGGAAGCCTCCCACAAGCAGTGACAGGCTCTTCCTGGACACCCCCTAATGTGTGCCTGTGTTGGTGACAGTAGTGTAGAAATGGGTACTGGGGGGCCAGGCACAGTGGTGCCCACCTGAAATCCCAGTGGCCCTGGAAGCTGAGGCAGGAGGGTTGGGTTACAAGTTCAAAGCCAGCCTCAGGAACTGAGCCAGACCCTGCCACAAAATAAAAAATAAAAAGGGCTGACGATGTGGCTCCGTGGTTAAGCACCCTTCAGTTCAATGCCTGGGTGCTTTAAAAAATACCAGGGAATGAATAAATGAGTAATTAAATGAAGAGGGAAAAAGTGAGAAGGTACCACTTCCAGACCACCCAATGCCTACTCTGATATGGGAGGCAGGGCCCACCCCAGCCATGCGTACCGAGGGCTCAGGTGACTGTGACAACTAAGGTTGTCACAGCAGCCATCTCAGCCCACAGAGAAGCAGCCAACCTGTCCTGGCCTGAGTATGATCCAGTTGCTTTCCCCAGAGATCACCATAAATCTACATTTAAAACCATGTCTCTGTATGGAATAATCCCAGTGCTGGAGCACTGATGACATTAGAGTGTCACTTCCTTGAGTGCCAGGGTGAAGCCATGCCCACCACAACTGCTGATGAGAAGTGGCATGAGACAGGGCTTGGAGACAGGTGCCACCAACGCTTGGCTTTGCATGGGATTCGACTAAAACGTGTTTTAGGAATGTGAGGAAAGGAAATTCTCAGAATTTGTGCTCAGAATACAAAGGCTAGGTACAAACGGGGAGGCGGACAGCACCGTGATACAGATGAGATTAAGCAATTGTTTTTGTCAGCTTCTGTCACGGTGACCAAAAGACCTGACAAGAACAATTAGAGGAGGAAAAGTTTATTTGGCTCATGGTTTCCAAGGTCTCAGTCCATAGATGGTCAGCTCCGTTGCTATGAGCCAAGCGAGGCAGGACTTCATGGTGGAAGGGTGTGACAGAGGACAGCAGCTCAGGACAGGGTGATCAGGAAGCATAGAGAGAGCACTGCTCACCAGGAACAAAAAGAAAACCCCCAAAGCACACCCACCCCCTCCAGCCACACCCTACCTGCCTACAGTCACCACCCAGCTAATCCCTAGGAAGGGATTAATGCACTGAGCAGGTTAAGACTCTCATAGCCCGAGACAGGCGCACTAACACACTGTTGCTGGAGCTGCAGACTGGTACAGCCCCTCTGGAAAGCAGGGTGGAGAATCCTCAAAAAACTAGGGATGAGCCCACCTTACGATCCTGTTATTCCACTCCTTGGAATCTTTCCAGGGGATTTAGAATCAGAACATTATAGTGACACAGCAATATCTATGTTCATAGCAGCTCAATTTACAATAGCTAAATTATGGAAACAACCCAGATGCCCCTCACCGGATGAATGGATCCATAAACTGTGGTACACATATACCATGGAATTTTACACAGCAATTAGAAACAATGATAGTGCAGCCTTTCAAGGTAAATGGATGGCTATGGAAGAAATTATGCTGAGTAAAATCAGCTTAACCCAGAGAACCAAGGGTCGAATGTCTCCACTCATCTGTGGAGGCTGGAACTAGACCCTGGTCATTGAGAAAGGAGGTCTATTATCATGTGTTAAATCCGGATAAGGTGTAATGTTATACAACATAACATTTTTTTTAGAGATATTGTGGGTAAGGGAAGGGAGGGATAAAGGTGGGTAATTGCGGGGGCACTCCTGGGGGTAAATCTAATATCCAGAAACTATACACATTTTATATTATTTTGTTAAAAACTTGTATGGTTGTCCAAAAATAAAAGAAAAAAAAATGACTCTTACAGCCCAATTGTTTCACCTCTAGACTTTCTTGCATGCTCTCACACATGAGTTTCAAGGGGACACCTCATATCTAAACCACATCAATGTACTACTTTTCTGGAGCAATCAAATCCATGACTCTTTCCTCCTGCCATAACTGCAGAGATATGACAAATGTCCAGCTCATATTACAACTTGCTTTCCCAAGAGCCGGTTTGATCCATTACTTATGCCCTGTAGGAATCAATACAGAAGAAAAGAAACAGAAGAATGATTTGATGATTCTTCAAAGCTGATCAATTCAGTGCTTGCTCCAACATAATCAGTCAGCCCTCCTCACCTGCAAACTCTGCCTGTGGATTCAACCAAAAAAAGAATTGCAGCTGTACCAAATATGTACAGTTTGCCATTTTTCCACAAAAATACCGTCTCACAAACCCTGCGCGGCTTTCACGTTGTGTTAGGTTTTACAAGTAATCTAGAGGTGACTTAAAGCATGCAGAGAAAGGCCCATAAGTTGTGTGCAAATACTAAGATATCTTCTAGAAGACACTAGAGGATCTGCAGATTTTAGTATCCATGGGGATCCTAGAACAAATCTGCAAATACCAAGGGAAACCTGTGCTTTTCCACTGCATACTTAACAAATATTTGCTGGGTAACCAATCCTGTGAAAAACACGATACTTGGGGTCTGGAGGGGTGGCTCAGCAGTAGAGTGCTTGCCTGGCAAGCGCAAGGACCTGAGTTCGATTCCCAGCACCACATACTAAACTAAGTGGAGGAAAAACAAAACCAGATGAAAACATTAACTTTCCCTTTATCTTTCTCTCTTAAAAATAAATAATTAAGTAAATAAAAATTAATAAAAACACTATATTTGCATTGGGGGCATTGTGAGT
Organism: Aplodontia rufa; assembly: GCA_004027875.1. NCBI lineage: Eukaryota > Metazoa > Chordata > Mammalia > Rodentia > Aplodontiidae > Aplodontia > Aplodontia rufa. The sequence goes on along the minus strand of PVKS010017268.1, from coordinate 8,695 downwards.
TCAACAAATAGAAGGGAACCAAGGATTAGGAGAGTCAATCATATAAAAAATTATTTGTTTTTGTGGTTCTAGGGATCAAACTCAGGGCTTCAATCAAGCATTTTACCATTGAGCTATATTCCCATCATGTCTGAAACTGAAGGTGTTGGAATTCTAAGAGAAATCCTTACTTGGAAACTTTTCATTTGCTAGAACTTCCTTTAACTTAGTAGCTCCAAACTTTCAACGTCTGCAACGCGTCCATGCCAAGCTCAGTCTATCTTAAGAGAGGAAGTAGAAGTAGGATTTGGACACAAGAGAAGATCTCTACTCAAGAGACAGCAAGGGATGGGGCTGGAGCCGTGGCTCAGCAGTTAAGGCGCTTGCCTGGCATGCACCAAGTATGCGAGTTCAAACCCCAGCACCACGTACACAACAAAGTCCCTGAGCAACAAAAGCCACATGAAAAAGTAAATAAAATTGATTCTCTCTTTCTCTGTCTCTCTCGCTGTCCCTCTCTGAGAGAGAGAAAGAGAGATAGAGAGAGAGACAGTAAGGATTGAGTCGTTTATTAATAAAAGATGCAACATCTATACCAAGCCTGGTATAGAACATTCTGCTAAGGAAAGTAGAAAAATTGAGAAGGTAGTAAATGTCCTTTAGGGGCTTCAAAAAAAATCACAATAACTAGGGATATTAGAAAGCCAACCAGTTAACTTAATTCTCTTTTTTTAAGAGAGAAGGACACAGAGAGAGAGAGAGAGAGGGAGAGAGAATCCGTTTTTATTGGGTTTTTCACATGACTTTCGTTGCTCTGACACTTAGTTGTGTAGGTGGATGCTGGGGTTCGAACTTGTGTACTTGTGCATGCCAGGCAAGCACCGTAACCCCCGAGCCATCGCTCCAGCCCCAGTTAAATGAATTCTTAATGTAATGAAGTTAATAGCAATGTGCATTTCATCTTAACAGCCAGTACCCTATGCCATCTTAGGGAAATAAATTACATTGTTGCAGAAATCATTTTAAATTACTCCAACAGATGACATAAATTTAAGGATTAGAACCAGGAGGGCAAAGAAAAGGATACAAAGTTTATTTTCTTCTCAAGAGAAGGTTGAGAAGAGAAAATGAGGACGGAAGTTATAAGACTAGAGAGGCACTTGACAGAAATAGGGCTGCAGAGAATTTTAGGAAAGACGAATTATAAGATCCAAGATTAAAGCTGTTCTGTGTGCGGATGTGGACAGCAGAGCTCTCCACCATCCCTCTAAAACCTTCCATTAAGTCTAAAGTTCTAGAAATACTTTAAATCCGAAGAGTTTGCATGCCACTCAAGGAGGCTTTAGATCCAATTACACAGAGAACCATAGATAATCATGTGTGGGGAAAGAATCCCTGGGCCGGGGACTGTAAGGGAGCAGAATCCGTCTGAACATTCACTAAAATCTTGGCAACTCCCACGTTCTCTTTAATGCTAGGGGTTCACACCAGCTTTACCTAGATCTCGAATTGACTTCTAGGAGATTTTCAGCTTCATTTCATGTTCGGGTTTTTGCCTTCAGTGGTAACAGAAAAAAAGAACTGAGATGATTTCTCGCTTCTTTACGGTCGTGGAGATTTGGTACCGGGGCACCGATTGTCACACATACATCTAGAGCTTTGCAATCTTGTCAACATCTGTGTCGACAAAATTGACAATGTCATCTTTGTTCTTCTTTGAAAAAAAAAAAAAAGAAAAAGAAAAAACAGTTTCTAGTCAAGAACAAAACTTTGCAATTGAAAGTACACCTGATGGTCAATCTGTCACATTGATCAAGTAAATTCTGCCTTTTTCATCCTCCTCTGCCACCGTGCGTAAAACTTGTATGAAGACAAATATTTTTATATAAATTCATATAATTTGACTACAACAGTTAAGAGGAACAATTGAAATAATCCTCAGTTATCTCATCTGCAAAAAGAAATTAGAAATGGAGAGACTGGGGGCTGGAGCGGTGGCTCAGTGGTTACAGCGCTTGCCTGGCAGGCACGAGGACACGGGTTCGAATCCCAGCACCACGTACACAACCAAGTGTCAGAGCAATGAAAGCCACATGGAAAACTAAACAAAATTGATTCTCTCCTTCTCTTTCACTGTCTCTCTCTCTTTAAAAAAAAAAAATGGTGAGACTGTGCAGTGTTCATGGTATTGTACTAACTCGGCCTCCTGGTGTTAATAATGAACTAAAATTAGGGAAGATACCATTATGAACAGGTGCAGGGAGCAGGGAGGTACATGGGACCTTTCTGTAGTATTTTTTTTCCTGTCTGTTCTATTGTTCTAACTTCTTGTGAGTCTATAATTATCTGAAAGTTTAAAAAAAAATTAAGAGAAATGATGCTGTAGAGAACCATCATCCTTACAGGTGGTGATGATAAAATATGAGGAATGACGTTATCTATGTCACTAAATTGCAAAACACATCTGATTGTTACTTGTAATGGTCGTTCCTATTCTCAGGGTCCCCCCAAAGCTGGTGTTTGAGGAAGCACTCACAGGGTAGTGGTGGCTGATTCAGGTGTAGTGCTTATCAAGGCCAGCCACCGTTCTTACTTCTTTTCCAATACCTTTGAAGACTTTGAACAATCCTGAGACAAACAGTCATTTACCTTTTTGCAGGTGAGGAATCAGACTCAGAGGATGATGCATTTGGTGGAAGTCACAGGGCTTGTACCTGGGTAGAGATCAGTGACAAACCTGAGTCTAGGGTCCCCTGCCATCGACATCGCCTCACCTCTTGCTGTGTCCCCTCCCACATGAGCCAAGAGAGAGCAGGTCAGGACGTGGATTCCTTTTCTTTTACTGTACAACAAACCACCACAAACTCAGTGATTGGAAACAAAGCTCACTTATTACTTCGTAGTTTCTAAGTCAGAAGTTGGGAAACACCATCTGCAGTTGTCATGGGGCTGTCACGATGTGCATGTGAGGTGTCCCCCAAAATCTCACGTGTGAGACAATGCAGGAAGACTCAGAGGCGAGATGGTTGGGTTATGAGAGCTTCACTGAATCAGTGCCTTGATCCCCTGATTGGGATTCACCGGGTGGTGACCCAGGGCAGGCAGAAACACCGAGGCCTCTACCTTGGACTCAGCACAATTCACCCAGGGAAAGCCAGTCACCATGCCAAGAGGGCCCCAGTCACCCCAAGGAATGACCTACAAGGAGAGGAACTGGATCAGCTCCCGCTTCTCAGGCAGACGGAGGTGTCAAATCGGAACTGGGTCCTCCAGCCCCCAGTTGCTTTGATGACTGCAATTCTGATTGTCAAATGACCGTCACCCAACAAGGTGTCCTGATGCAGAATATGCAACTCTCAAAGACCTGACTCCCACGCAGTGACAGAGATAATAAATTGTTCTTTTTAAGTGCTAAAATTTTTATCCAGCATTCAACTACTTAATTCATAGGCCAACGTGCAGAGTCAGCACACAATCATCAGCTGCTCACACCAATATTCAATTCAACACCAGCAGGTGAGGTCTGATCCAGGCAAAGCAGAACGGCTTCAGCTAACGCCTGACGGTAACAGACTGCTATTTACGAAGGCTCAATAGCGAGCCTGCTTTTACCCCAGGCCGATAAGGATATTTGCTCTACTGCAAACACTAGGCTTCCCATAATTGTTGACTGAAAATGAAGGTATTGTTCCTTTCTACTTACTGCAGGGAAACTTCATTACTGGTGCTTGTTTTTAATACACTGATATCACAAATGTACTATAAATCCCTCCTATTTTAGATCTAAACCACAAGCTCCCTACGAAAATAAAGAAATAAAATAAAAATCCACATCACATTCAGTGTCATTACAATAACAAAGGGAAAGGTTTATGCTGATCCTCAGCTGGATTTAGAAACAGAAGGAACTGATTATTGGTAACATCTTCAGTGACACAGTAATGAAGGTAATCAAATCGGTATTAATAGTCTTGATGGAATTTGTTTAAGTAATGAATCTAAATGTATTCATGGCTCACCCTGCATAACTTGATGTTCTCCACAATCAAAAATTAAGAAGCATGACAATCTACATTGTATTTAGTCCTGAAAAGGATAAATAAAGCTCAAAGAAGAATTGAGTGATCTCAATATTTTCTCCTTCAAATCTAAAACAATTAAAGATGAAGCAATCAAGGAGAAATATAAATAATTATAAAAAGAAAAGCAATGAGCAGACACTTGCCAACAAATAAGAGGTTGTTTTAACTAGATCATTAGAGCTTAGCAGTTTCCCAGCTCTTGCTGAGCAGACAAAATTGTTCCTACAACATGAGGACCTGCGGTCATTCCCTGCGTATGTGTGAGACCAGCAAGGAAGTTCAGAGGTGAAACGGTCCCGTTATGAGAGCCTTAACCTAACCAGTGAATTAATCACCTGATTATTAACCAGGTAGGGTGTGGCTGGAGGGGATGGGTCACTGGGGTGTGCCTTTGGGGTACGTATTTTGTGAGCCAAGCTCAGGCTTTCTCTCTGCTTCCTCGTGTGATGTCCTGGGCTGCTTTCCTGCACCACTCTCTTCTGCCACGATTATCTGCCTCACCGTGGGCTCCAACGAGTGGAGTCCATCATCTCTGGATTAAGATCTCCGAAACCATGAGCTCCAAATAAACCTTCCTCCTCTAACTGATCTTGTCAGGTCTATCGGTCACAGCAATGAACAGCATACAAGCTATTACTGGGTGTATCTTCAGAAACAAACTCCATATTTATAGAAGCAAAGTACACCTGGGTTTTCTAAAGTGCAAGAAATAGAACAATATCATTGCAAGCTAATCTTTTTAAAAGTCTAGTAGCAAAGGTGATGATGTTTGTAATGACTGATAGAAAACATACTAAGCTAGTTTAAATAATATTAGTAGCAGTAACATACACTGAGACTTATTGAATGCTTAGTGCAGTAGACTGAAAAAGTGGACATAATCATACATAGGTCTCTATTCATGGTCTTTGCAATGTGGCTGCTGCTCCTCCCACAAAGAGGTAGAAGCTATTTCCCTACCTTTTAGATCTGGGCTGAACTTATGGCTTCCTGTCCATGAGTCTATGCAGAAGAGTCCATTCGAGTATAAGCCCAGGAGAAGACACAGTGTACAGTTCCAAGCCTAGGCATCCAGAGACCTTGGATGCTTCTCTCCTCCAAGTGGAATTTACACTGACCACCATGGGGGAAAGGATGTGGGTGAACATGCTGGGGTGAGTCCGAGACCACACATAGTCCAGATGAGCCATCTCGGAAAGCAACGGCAGACGTATCAAGAGCAGACTGAGAACAGAAGAACCACCCAGCAGAACCCAGTCTAATTTGCCATCTGATCTCAGTGAGTGGTGAAGTCCCAGGATTTGTGAGTAGCTTGTTACCCAACAACAGTTACCTGGCACGTTCCAAGAGCTGCTTTAAATGTTGTATACTTTTTATTTACTGTGATCCTTGCTGCACGCTATGAAGTAGGTAGTACTATTGATTCCATTTTAGTGAGACCTATGTTGTAGTGCAAAGAAAACTTTTTTGCTCAATAAAAGTAGAAAATGCAAAGAGGGTGACATTGTTGGATTCAGGTATGGCTGGTTTAGAATTGCAGGCAATATCACCAGGGCTCTGCTTTAATTATTCTCTATCTTTAGCTCCATCTGCCACTCTCTGGTTTTATTCTCATGTGGATGTATGTTGACAGTCTACAATTCCAAGTTTATTTTGTTCTTAGAACAATTGGTCTAACATAGGGATGGGACAGAAGAACAGATTCCAAATGGAAAAATAAGTATTGGAGAGATACCAGCACTCTGTGCTCAACGAGGCTTGTGGATTCAGGAAGAGGGTGCTGACTCCTTAGCACTAAAATGATGGGAAACCTTGGAATCATGACATCCTGTCCATCCAGAAGGTCCACCAAGCAAAACCAAGGACTCTGGTTCTTGGGAAGATTTCTCCTGCTTCTATTGCATCTCACCACAGATCCTGTCCTTGAATAATAAGGACATCAGCCAGAACACTTTAGTTGTACAGATTTACCTGAGAAATGAAGAATGGCATCTTCTCCCCATTTCAACTGGAGAGCAGTTGAGTTGGTTTACAAAAAGGTTCTTGACTTCACAAAGGATTTCCAGAAGAGGACTTTAAATAGCAGCCTCCCCCTGGTGCATTGAAACTATGATTCCTTTTTCAAGCTATTACTTCTGAAAAGCTCAAATTCTGTTTCCACTAGAGGCAGGGTTAAGAGTTTCTAAGAGCTCTTGCAATCTGAAAGCTCTCTGAATCTGTTACCAATAGCATATAACCACAGCGGGCAGGACTCTGGACCCTGAGCCTGGGTTCTAATCCTGGCTCTATCACAGATGTACTAACTTACTTTGGGTAAGCACAGAACTGCTCTGAGCCACAGTGCCCCTGCCTGTCACCGGGATAACAGAAAGGTTTGCATCGTGAAGGTTCCTTGTGAGGACTGAATGAGTTAACACATTTCTAGGTACATATTAAGTATTTCATCTGCAGATTTCCTGGATAATTTTTCAATCCGTTTTGTCCCTTGCCACCAGAGGGACCTGATCCAAATGGAGTTAATTTTGCTGTTATCGGATTGCTCCACTTAAAATCCCAATGGTTTCCCACTGCTCTAATAAAAACCCCAATTTATTTTAATGTCTTATTAGGGTCTCCTGCCTGGCCTGCCCAACATCCTTACTTACTGCGGTCATTCTCCTCTGTCCCCAAACCTACTACTGCTTTCCCCAATTTAAGTAAAACCAAATACAATTTTCCTTTGATCTCACCTGTCCCGGTAGATTCATTTCCAATCAATGAAACTTCTTGGAAGATTTTCCCACAGTCTCTGCCTTCAATTCCTCTCTTCCCAGCTGCCAATGCAGCTACCCCACATAGGTATGGAAAGGAAAGAAACAAATGAAGGGAATAAAGGAAAAAGAGAGTTTACTGGGGAGAAACCTGCGGAGGGGAGGCCCAGTGGAGGCTGAGACCCCACCTTCCTGGGGTAGATATCGGGAGAGTGGGGGAGGAGGGGGTTAGGACAGTGCTGGGGAGTTGTCAGAGAGTCCTTTCTTACAATGATGGAGTGTTTACGGTTCCTTTGCACGATTGTAGAGTGTTGTCCCAAGGTTTAGGGACAGGAGGTGAGGTGACACCTTCTAAGATGGAGGAAATATTTCAAAATGGCTTTGCCCAAGTCAGGTATGTCCTGGAAAGTTTACTTGAGTATGTCTAGAATGAACCCCTACTCTGCCTCCTTCCCCTGCTTGCTCTTACTGTATGCATTCCACAATTCATGGCCACCCCCAACCTCTGGTTGCTCAGATTGGAAATGGGGGAAATGTCTGTCTGTCCTCACCTGCTTTCCAATTCATCAGCCAGTCCCATTGTTTCCTCTCAGAGTGTGGTTGAAAGATGGCCATCCGTGTTAGTCAGCTTCCTGTTACTGTGAGAAAATAGCTGGAGAAAATCCATTTCTACAGGAAAAGGTTTTGGGTCAGAGTTTTGGCGGTTCCAGTCCATGACTCGTTGGCTCCCTTGCTTTGGGTCTGTGGGGCAGTGGTTGCTCATCCTGGTGGAGCACAGGAAGATAAAACCCACTCAGAAGATGAGAAAGAGATGGGGGGAAAATAGAGGAAGAGATCAGGGTCTCATAACCCCCTTGAGGAGCAAGCGCCCAATGACATGAGGACCTTCCACTTGGGTCCACCTCTTGAGAGTTCCAGAACCTCCCCGTATCACCACTCTGAGCACCAAGACTTGCACACATGGGCCTCTGGGAGGTGGTTGAGATCCAGACTCTAGCACCATCTGTCCACCTTCACCGCTTCCGCCCTGGCCGAGCCATGGCCACCTCTCATCCTCACTCCACAAAACGTGAGGCCTTTGCACCATCACTGCCCGTTCACCTCTGGGTGGAACAGTGTAGTGAGAGACCTGTTGATTTACTCAGGTGTTTTATTACAGCAATGGAAAGCTGACTAGCAAACCATCTAACACCTAGGAGTATCTGGCACCGAGTAAGTGCTCAATGAATGCATGTTCAGTGATGAATTCCGGAAAGTATTCACATGATCGCACATGGTTCAATCCCTTTGTTCACGATCCCTAAACCGATACAAAATTAACTTGATCAAAATCAACCGTCTTTTCTTGCTGCTTGGAAAAATGGTTACTTCATCCTGTACACCACCAGGATCTGCAGGGCCTTTGTATATACCCTGCTTTCTACTCTGTATGGCTGAGGGAGTAAACCAAATGCACCACCTGTCCTTTATTAGAATTTAACATCAGTATAGCCAGGTGTGGCTACAATGTCGCCAGCCTCCAGCAACGCAGAAGGAGGCTAAAGGGAGGCTGAGGCACACAAGTTCGAGGCCAGCCTCAGCAACTTAGTGAGGTCCTAAGCAACTTATTGAGACCTGTTTCAAAATAAAAAATAAAAAAGGGCTGGGGATGTGGGGATATGGGGATACGAGGATGTGGCTCAGTGGTTAAGTGTCTCTGGCTGAGTTCACTCCCTGATATCCCCCCCAAAAAATATATGTATACATCATTGTGATGATTCACTTTCATCTGAAGAACGGCCTTTGTTTTAGTCTGGTAGGGATGCAGAATATTTTTTATTTGAGTGACAAGTGAAAAATTTTAGGCTGTACCCCAAACCAAAATCCATTCCTCAAAATGTGTTC